>JACEFZ010004764.1:507500-582500 GCA_014155875.1 Cepaea nemoralis | reverse complement strand
GACACACCCATCCATCCGCACACATACACGCTGCCTAACATAATCACTAAAACTAATATGAATAAACTCCCACACTTTTTACACGTACACACTGTCGACTATCGTGAGCATCCTCACAAGAACATTCAAAATTGGAAAAATATGGGAAAACATGGAAAATATGGAAAATGGTGATGAAAACATTGTGTAACGTAAAAATAATATAGTGGTCCAATCCAATACGATAATTCCTGGAATGGACATAAACATGATGAAATAAGCAGTGCATGTTAAATTCAATTGGCAGTAACAATGCTAATATGAAAGATCAGGATACAGAAAAAATATATGGCATAATGATATGCTTGCGCTCATCTCTCTCTGTCTCTCTGTCTCTGTCTCTCTCTGTCTCTCTCTGGCTCTCTCTGTCTCTCTCTCCCTATTTATTTTTCTTTCACGCACACTGGCACTCTAACTCTCTCATTGTCTCATTCTCTCCCTCACTCTCACTCACTATCTCTCTCATGCTTATACGCACTCACTCTCACACTCGCCTTCACTTACACACACACACATACTAACATATTCACTCTTACTCAATCTATCACTCACTGCCCCACTTACACTCACTCTCTTACTCTCTCTCTCTCTCTCTCTCTCTCTCTCTCTCTCTCTCTCTCTCTCTCTCTCTCTCACTTATACGCACTAGTTCACTCTCTAAACCAGGGGTGGGCAAACTTCGGCTCGGGGGCCGCATCCGGCCCGCTACCTGATTTTATG
Source organism: Cepaea nemoralis (assembly GCA_014155875.1). Classification (NCBI taxonomy): domain Eukaryota; kingdom Metazoa; phylum Mollusca; class Gastropoda; order Stylommatophora; family Helicidae; genus Cepaea; species Cepaea nemoralis. The sequence goes on along the minus strand of JACEFZ010004764.1, from coordinate 581,741 downwards.
CGGCCCGTGAGGGCATTTAGGAATAATAATTTTTACTTCGTTTTTAAGTTATTTTGTTGAATTCTAAAGAATTTCATGTAACGTTATTGTAGCGAAACGCCAGTGGCCCATGTCCTTATGTATTCTGTTATTCTTGGTAAACAGGGAGAAACGGCTTTCGGAGGCTCTCAGTTCTTTATTCGCTCAATTCTCCATGAAAGATGGTTCTTTGGGTTATCTTCATACCACAATCTTTACATGGAGCGAGTATATATGTGTCTTTCCTTTCGGGTAGTCCCGAAGGAGCGCCTTGCGTCAAATGTGCACTGGTGCAGCGGCTGGTGAATTGATGGCCGTGCCAACACCTACCGTTTGCAAGTTGCAACTTGTCAAAGTTAATTAAAGATAACGACAGAAGTGCAACTACTACTGAGACATTTTGAAAGGGTCCTCTTGTGTTGGATATGACCAAATCGGACAGTATCCACACAGCTTCTGTGCTAGAGCCAAATACGTCTGATGAAGCCTGGTCAATGTATGAGCCATATCACACATGGTGTGCCTAACTCTGAGAGAGAGGCAAGGGCATATCTTGAAGAAATGACATAGGCCCGAGAACAGTTAAATGCTGGTTGAGACTACGCATGATTATACTGCATACCCATAAACAATGACAGTTTGCAGTAATGGTGCATCTCGGGTCCCTTCATTGACATAGGCCCGAGAGCAGTCCAATTCAAGTTGAATCTACGCATGATTATCCGGCATTCCCATTTTATACCGGACATTGAAAGACGCCAATATATGTTAAGTTCATGAACAAGTCATCAACAACCAGTGGATTTGATTCTACAGAAGCCTGTGGAACTTACACCCAAGTTCCGGGGAGGAAGGAGCTTCCAGCCTACAGGGTGAGACGTATATGGACAGATCGGACAGTATTTGAAGCTGGGTCTGTGACTATGGCTACTTGAGGCTATGTGCCTGAACTTATCTGTGTGGTGTCTGTTTAGAACTTTCTGTGTTACCTACCTTGGTGTTTTTCTGTGCTGTCCTTTATTGATTTAATAAATCAAGTTTTAGTTTATTCCAACGATCACTGTGTTATATATATGGATCAGCCAGAGGAACATTGCAGGAAATAGGTCCTTAGGTCGAAAGAAAGAGTGACAGTGAGTCCGGGGAAAACGGAGGAGGGTTGGCAGGTAAAGACCTATACCAGCCAGGGCTATATAAAGAGAATAATTTTGAAACATTGTGACAGGGCTATTTGGGACCCTCCACGTAGCGTGTTACAATTTCTGGGGGCCCGTCCGGGATATTTGAAATCCTGGTGGAGTTCTGGCTGATTTAGTGATAGGGGACAGATATTCTTGTCTACTATCAATAGGTTCTGCCTACCGTGCCTGGCTATTGTCTAGACTCTTCCTGACACAGACTGACCGACATACGACGTGTTGTGGTCGTGTAATATATATATTTTGGTTATGTGAGATAATCATTTTCTATACAATTTCTTGGGCACTTTCCCTCTGAGTTTAAGATGGCATCAACTGGGTTTAATGTCGCGGACGTACAGGCTACAGGGCGTGAGATGGGCTATGATGGAGCGGAGTTACAGAAATATGTGCAGGAAGTGGAAAGAGACTTCAGACAAGCTGTGCGCGAAGCCAAGAAAATTGAGGCGGAGGCTAGGAAGATGGAGGCCGAGCAGGCAGTCAGAGACCATGAGTTTCGTATGAGGGAGTTGGAGCTGAAAGCTAAAACGGCCAAGGAAAGCGAGGGTGCAGTTGGAGGCGCAGTTCTCCCTGACTCAACAACTTCTAGTGGCGGTTCATACCAGGCAATGAAGTTCCCATTACTCCCGTTCGATGAACACAAAGAGAAGATCGACCAGTATCTTCAAAAATTTCAGTCGATGGCTTTGGCTATGGGGCTGGAACGTGGGAAATGGAACTTGAAAATCTCGCAGGGCCTGAGGGGGACCGCGTACGAGGTCTACTCAAGGTTGCCACCTGGTATGGAGAATGACTATGAGGCTCTGGAAAAAGCATTATTGAAAAGGTTCCAGATGACAGCCTATACATACCGTCAGCAGTTCAGAAAGTCCAAGAGAGAGCCAGGAGAGATGTTTGCAGCCTACAGGGTCAGACTGAAGTCTTACCTTTTGAAGTGGATGTCATCAGCTGGATTTGCTAACGACTATGAAAGTTTGGAAGAATTAGTGGTCGTGGACCAAATGAAGAGGATGATGCCTAAGCCATTGCAAACCTTCTTGCTTGAAAATGGGGCAGAAAAGTTAGACTTGGTAAATACATTAGCGGAAAGGTATGTGCTAGCTCATGGAGATAATGGGGAACTGTCACAACCCAATCCCCGACCACCAGACAGCTGGTCTGGAAAGAAGAAGAACCCTAAAACAGCTCACGCCAAGAAGGAGGATCCTTTCGAAAAAGTTCCTATTAAAAAACCCTATGGTAAGAGTCCACCTGGATCTCCTAAAAGAAAGTGGAGTGAAAAGTGGTGCGCCTATTGCAAATCTCCCACACACAATACGGTTGATTGCCGGCGTAAACAGAAAGACTCTCACTATGCTGCTTGTCTTGTAGAAACCGGGGAAGGGTCTCACAAGGAAGTAGAAGGGGGGGGGGGATCTTGGGAACAATGATTCAGAAAAACCACCAGTAGTAGAAACGGTACTTGTGAACGGACAACCAGTTGAGTGTCTCTATGACACCGGTCTGCAGTTTGAGGCTGTAATTTCCTCACACTTAGTGAGCCCGGAGCAGCTAACCGGGGAATCTATTGAGATTCAAACGGCGACAAAGAGTGCGGTAGCGATGTCTCTTCCAATTGCGAAGGTAGACATCAAATCTAAATATGTTACCGGCACTATACAGGCAGCCGTTCTGCTAGATCCGATCTTCCCAATGATCTTGGGTTGTCGCTACGTCTTTCTAGGGATTCCAACCGAACCCATGTACGTAGGGGCGATGCAAACCAGATCTCAATCGGAGGATGAGCAGACGCCGGCCTTGATCGTGAATCCCTTGCCTGGGGAGTTACGAGCTGCTCAAAGCCAGGATGCTACTTTGCAACCTTGCTTCAACCAGTTGCCCAAAAGTTCTGACCCACCAAGACAGGGTCAGTATTATATGAAGAATCGGTTACTGTACCGGAGAGCCGGAGTGGATGATCGCCAGCATGGACAGCTGGTAGTTCCTAAGGCTTATCGGGAACAGCTTCTTCATATGGGACACACCATTTCTTGCAGTGGACATATGGGTGTCGGGGCAACTCTCCAGCGCATTTCCTGCCATTACTACTGGCCAGGTATGACTGGAGACGTGCGTAGGTACGTCAAGTCGTGCCCAGAGTGCCAGCGTGTGGCACCAAAACACTGGACAGCTCCGGTAGTCCTGGGAGACATGCCCATTATGAACTCTCCTTTCGAGAGAGTTGCCATCGATCTTGTTGGTCCTCTTCCTCGGACTAGGAAGAGGAATAAGTACATTCTCACGATGGTGGATTGCTGTTCCATGTGGGGCGAGGCGATACCGTTGGCCACAATCGACTTTAAGCGAGTGGCTGATGCACTGATGGAGACCTTTACTAGGTTGGGATTTCCCAACCAGATCCTAACGGACAAGGGGTCTCAGTTCTGTGGTAAGCTGATCGAAGAAGTCTTTCGTATCTTCCAGACTAACCACATTCACACAAGCCCATACCACCCTCAGTCTAATGGGCAAGTAGAGAGGTTTAATGGTACCTTGATGACCATGCTTCGGAAGCTGGCTCAAGAGAAACCAGACAGATGGGATGAGTATATCTCGGCCGCCTTGTTCGCCTATCGGGAGGTTCCCCATGGGTCGACGGGTTGCCACCAGCCACTCTACTATTCGGGAGGCCAATCAAGGGTCCCTTAGAAGCCTTATTGAGATGTTGGACAGAGGAAGAAACTTCTGAAGAAGTTGTATCCTCATATAAATACGTCGAAGAGTTAAAGAAGAAACTCCAGACGGGTTGGGCTTTGGCAGCTCAGAATCTGAGAGCGGCCAGGAAGAGACACGCGGCCTACTACAATAGAAGGACGAAAGATAGGTCTCTTAAGGTGGGGGATCGGGTTCTGTTGTTACTTCCAGTAGGCTCCAATAAACTCGAGATTGGTTGGCAGGGGCCTTTCCCGGTGGAAAGGGTTGTGTCCCGTACCAATTATGCTATCCGGATCAGGGGGAAATCTAAAATCTTTCACATTAACCTCTTAAAAAAATATGAGGAACGATCCGATGGTACTTCTCTCCCACTCATGACTATGGCGGTCGCGATGGAAACTGAATCGGGCGAAGACGCGGATAGGGGGTATCCATTACATCCTGGGGAAACCTATAAGGATGTACATATAAATCCTGATCTGTCGACTGAAGAAACAGAACTGGTCATCCGTTTGTTGGAGTCCCATCAACAGATTCTTACCGATCGTCCAGGGCGGACAGGGTTGGTCGAGTTTGATATGACTCTGACTACACAAGACCCCATTCGCCAAAAAATATATCCAGTGCCCTTTTCGAAAGAGAAGGCCCTGGAAGCAGAAATCCAGAAGCTTCTGGATGATGACATCATAACTCCTTCGACTTCTCCTTATAATGCCGGGGTTGTCTTGTTGAGGAAGCCAAGCGGGGAGCACCGCTTATGTATTGATTACAGGCATTTAAACAGTTGTACGACATTCCAAGTTGAGCCGTTACCAAACACAAATCAACTATTTGCCAGATTAAATAGGGCAAAGTACTTCTCAAAAATCGATTTAAGTCGGGGATATTATCAGATCCCTGTGAAGCCTGAGGTTCGGCCCATGCTCGCTTTCAGTACTCCGAGCGGCCATTACGAATTTAAGGTGATGCCTTTTGGGCTGAGCAATGCGCCCAGTGTGTTCACACGCATGATGAGAATGTTATTAGACCCTTTAAAGGATCCCTCTGTGGTCTCGTTTATGGATGATATTCTCATCGCGTCTGACAATCTGAGTGATCACCTGAGGTCCTTGGGACAGATCTTCAAAAGGTTAAAAGAGGAAGGGTTAACCGCCCGTCCAGCCAAATGCATGATTGGCTATCAATCCTTGGAATTTCTGGGATACACTATTACCCCAGGGGGACTGGTACCGGAAGAAAAGAATATTGAAAAGGTCCGTCTCGCACCCCGTCCTAGATCCAAAAAAGATGTTAGGTCTTTCTTGTCTCTGTGTGGGTTTTACCAGAAATTTATTCCAAAGTTCAACGAAATTGCGGCGCCGTTAACCGAGACTCTGAAGAAAGGATCGCCAGATCTTATAATCTGGACCCCGAGCTGCGAAAAGGCTTATGGGAAGCTGAAACAGGCGTTGGTGGATAGGCCAGTCCTGCAACTCCCAGATTTGGAGAAAACGTTTGTTCTGAGAACCGACGCGAGTAACATAGGGATTGGGGCAACTCTGTTGCAGGAAGGGCGAGATAATCCTTCGGTGCTGTGTCCGGTGGCATATGCCAGTCGAAAACTGTTACCCGCCGAACGGAATTACTCCACCGTCGAACGGGAATGTCTAGCTCTAGTGTGGGCAGTACAGAAATTTCAACCTTATCTGTATGGAGTACCGTTCAAAGTGCAATCTGACCATCAACCTCTGACGTTCTTGGCAACTTCTAAGAAACTGAACGCGAGGTTAATGAGATGGTCATTGCTCCTACAACCGTATCAGTTCACGGTCGAATACATCCCCGGAAGGGAGAATGTGGGAGCAGATTTCCTATCACGGCATCCTATGGTTGAATGTGAGGGTGGGGTCATTCGAACAGAACCACTGACAGTAGAAAGTTCGTAGGGTTCGACTTTCTTAAGAGGGGGCCTATGTAGCGAAACGCCAGTGGCCCATGTCCTTATGTATTCTGTTATTCTTGGTAAACAGGGAGAAACGGCTTTCGGAGGCTCTCAGTTCTTTATTCGCTCAATTCTCCATGAAAGATGGTTCTTTGGGTTATCTTCATACCACAATCTTTACATGGAGCGAGTATATATTTGTCTTTCCTTTCGGGTAGTCCCGAAGGAGCGCCTTGCGTCAAATGTGCACTGGTGCAGCGGCTGGTGAATTGATGGCCGTGCCAACACCTACCGTTTGCAAGTTGCAACTTGTCAAAGTTAATTAAAGATAACGACAGAAGTGCAACTACTACTGAGACATTTTGAAAGGGTCCTCTTGTGTTGGATATGACCAAATCGGACAGTATCCACACAGCTTCTGTGCTAGAGCCAAATACGTCTGATGAAGCCATGGTCAATGTATGAGCCATATCACACATGGTGTGCCTAACTCTGAGAGAGAGGCAAGGGCATATCTTGAAGAAATGACATAGGCCCGAGAACAGTTAAATGCTGGTTGAGACTACGCATGATTATACTGCATACCCATAAACAATGACAGTTTGCAGTAATGGTGCATCTCGGGTCCCTTCATTGACATAGGCCCGAGAGCAGTCCAATTCAAGTTGAATCTACGCATGATTATCCGGCATTCCCATTTTATACCGGACATTGAAAGACGCCAATATATGTTAAGTTCATGAACAAGTCATCAACAACCAGTGGATTTGATTCTACAGAAGCCTGTGGAACTTACACCCAAGTTCCGGGGAGGAAGGAGCTTCCAGCCTACAGGGTGAGACGTATATGGACAGATCGGACAGTATTTGAAGCTGGGTCTGTGACTATGGCTACTTGAGGCTATGTGCCTGAACTTATCTGTGTGGTGTCTGTTTAGAACTTTCTGTGTTACCTACCTTGGTGTTTTTCTGTGCTGTCCTTTATTGATTTAATAAATCAAGTTTTAGTTTATTCCAACGATCACTGTGTTATATATATGGATCAGCCAGAGGAACATTGCAGGAAATAGGTCCTTAGGTCGAAAGAAAGAGTGACAGTGAGTCCGGGGAAAACGGAGGAGGGTTGGCAGGTAAAGACCTATACCAGCCAGGGCTATATAAAGAGAATAATTTTGAAACATTGTGACAGGGCTATTTGGGACCCTCCACGTAGCGTGTTACAGTTATGATAATTTCAACATTTTTGATAAGATTTCTTTCTAATTATCAATTTTTGTAAACAGTCCTTGGCCTTCATAATGTAATGCTTCTTCTTTCGTTCGCCTTAAATACTATAACTGCAGTGTTGCCTCTTGTGTGAATTTAACTGTCCCTTTCAGTTCACTCAGCAGTCCATAGAGTTTATCTTCCACTGTCGCCTCTCTTGGCCAGAAAGTTAGCCTAGACATGTTGTAATTTGGGCAGTCTTTGAGTATGTGCTCTGCTGTCTGCGATGATAATCCACACGTGCACATGGCTGATTCACCAATCTTGAATCTTGTATACACGCGGTTGCGTAATCTATTGTGTCCTGTTCTGAGGAGCAAAATAATGACTTGTTCTGGTCTGTCCATAACGTGGTTGTCGTCTTGAGCAGGTTTTCTGACTGATTTGATCATTCTTTTCTTTTGGTGGTAACGAGCACATCAGGCTATTCTTCTTTTGCTCCTTCCTTAGCCAATCGATCAGTTCTGTCGTTTCCGGGTACTCCACAGTGGTATGGTATCCACTGTATGGTGACCTTATGCTGGCTGCTAAGTTCAGAAAGTAGTGTCCTTAATACTGGCAATTTCCAAGACATCATTACGTTTTCGTTGAGGTGAGTTTCCTGCAAGCAACATACGTTTGCCTTTTCTTGGTCCAAGATGTTTTCTAGTTCTATTGTTTTGTTGCTGAATCCCTCCGCATTCCAGTGCATTAGTTTTAGTCTTTGTTTGGTATGACCAGACACTCTATTCTCAGGTCCCCTGGCTCCACAGGACATCTGAGACGGACCTCCAGTAGTTGTGGTTGGACTCTTTCGAGGCATATGGCCCGGCACTGCACCTGCCTGGGGGTCAAAAGTAGGGCGAGCATCGTAACATTTAGCCGTAGTCGACATATTTCATTGCGCGTGATTGGTGGCATCTTGATTTTTGTGGTGCGCCTCCTGGCTGGTTGCCTCTTTATTCAGCATCTTTCCTTTGCTAGAGCAGACTGTGGTCTTACTCGAGTTTAGGTGTATAGGCACGCACACACATATCTGCGCATGCACGTACGAGCATACACATCTAGAGCTTTCTGTATATTTCTCGGCGCCAGTGACTCGCCACCGCCTCTTCTCCTGTTAGTTAAAACAGTTCCGCCACGAGAAGGCCAGAAGTTGGACTTCTGCTGCTTAGGTGATGAATGCACGAGTCATTAGGGTATTTATGCAAGATTGGGCGCTCACCCCAACCCGGCCCCTGGCTACATACAGCAACATTTGGAACCATGTTATGCTAAAATGCGAATGTATCGATTTTTATATAGAGAAATATTAATCGACATGAAAAATTTAATAAGGATGATTTTATGAAAAACAGATATTTCTCCGGTGAATAAAATGATTTATTTTGTAAGAAAATATTACATTTAAAAGTCTTTTGCTGTTTTAAATTATTTCCACATTTACAATGTTCAAATTAATTTATTTGTTGTAGTAGTCTTGATATATTTCTGAAATTTATTCTGAGTTTACTACTTGTTTTCCGAATATTTTATTTTCACACACAGTCGGAAGTAGGTTTTGTTTCATTTCCGTTTTAAAGTTTTGTACAGTTCTAACTGTTCGAATTTTTTTTTTGTTTACATGAGTGTCAATAACAAACGTAAGATTGAAGATGAATGCCGTGGTTTTAAATATGAATGGACAACTAAATACTGTTTTATAAAAGTTGGTAGCAAATCAGTTTGCTTGCTGTGTCGTAAGTCAGTGGCTGTCTTCAAGGAGTACAATTTAAAAAGACATTATCAAACAAAACATTCCGATTTCGGATACAATGTAACAACCGAAGGGAGGGAAAGGAAATGCTTTAAGTTGGTGAAAATTTTTGGAGAAACAGCAAACTATTTTCACTAAACAGTCTTGAATTCAAGATGCTGCAACTGAAGCTAGTCTTGTGCTGTCACACAGAATTGTAAAACAGAACAAGCCATTTTCTGATGGAGAGTTCATTAAGGAATGTTTTCTAGATGCAGAAAACATTATATGTCCAGAACAAACAAACAAATTAAAAATAAAAAAAATTAAAAAAAACAGATCTGACAACATTACTTTATCCAGGAGAACTGTGGTCAGACGCGTTGATAAGATAAGATGTTATGCATAAACTTCAAGATGCAAGTAAACAATTTTTGTGGTAGTCTCTTGCATTGGATGAGAGTACCGATGTACATGATAATGCCCAATTACTGATATTTATACGTGGAATAAACACGTCTTTCAAACTCACTGAAGAGTTATTGAGTTTTGAGTCACTCAAAGACACAACCATAGACCATGATATATTCAATGCTTTTACTAACTGTATTGAAAGAACTGGGTTAGTTCGGAACAAGATGGCAAGTGTTACAACTTACGGAGCTCGTGCTTTGACTGGAAAAAACGTAGGTCTGGTAAAGTTGTTAAGTGATAAGATTAAAGCAGAATATCCAGACCACACATTATTACCACTTCACTGTGTGATTCATCAAGAAAGTCGGTGAAAAACTGTTTTTAATATCAAGCATGTTATTGACCCAGTTGTCAGTGTCATCAACCTCATCAGATCAAGAGGACTTAATCACAGACAGTTCAAGGCATTACTTGACGATTTGGAAACGGAACAATCCGATGTCCTGTACCACACCAGTGTTCGATGGCTGAGTCTCGGCAAGGTGTTGAGGCGAGTGTGGGAACTCAGAGAAGAAAAAGTGATGTTCCTAAAGATTAAGAGCATTGAATGTGACTTTAATACTAATATTGTCAATAAAGAGTGGAGGCTAGACTTTATGTTTGCCATTGAAATTATGGAAAAGTTAAATGAACTGAATTGACGAACCGAATTGACAAACTTCAGGGCAATAGTGTGTTCGCACATGAATTGTATGTACATGCAAAATCATTTCAGGCAAAACTCTCACTGTACCCCAGACAAGCAAGTGAAAAAAGATTTTGTCACTTCCCTTTGCTGAAACAAGAAACCATTTCTGGTGAAATGACTGAAAAGTACAAAGCCCAATTAGATGCACTGATTGAAGCATTTGGATGGAGATTCCAAGATTTCAAGAACGTAGAGCCACAGTTCAATATTCTCAGTTCCCCTTATAGTGCAGAAGCTGATACAGCCACATAGGATATACAGTTGGAGCTGCTTGACTTAGAAGCAGATCATGACCTGAAAAAGAAATTCAAGTCAGATGATTTGCTGGATTTCTATGGATCTTTATCACAAGAATCATTTCCCAACTTGAAAAACTTTGCAGCTAAACTTTTATCATTGTTTGGATCAACATACATTTGCGAAGAAGCATTCTCTTCCTTGAAGATCAACAAATCTAAGAGTAGGTCTTTATTATCGGACTGCAACTTGCATGCTGTCATGCGAATTTCAACAAGTAAACTTGCTCCAGATTTCAAGAATATTGGCAAAAATTGCAAGCAGTTACATACATCTCATTATAAATCAACAACTGTAGTGACAATGTAGTCGCTGTGTGTCTAAATTAAAGCCAATGATAGATAATAAAGAATATTTGTTATAATAACATGTTGTAAAATCTTAACAAATTAGTAAAGGTTTTTGTCCATATTGTCAAATATAATGTATAAGTATATAAGTAAAATAACATTGCAATCATTATTTATTTATACTGCTTAATCTTATATATAAATTGCGATCTCTGTCTGTCTGTCTGTCTGTCTGTCTGTCTGTCTGTCTGTCTGTCTGTCTGTCTGTATGTATGTATGTCCTTTATTTGTTCGCGAACGGCCCATCCGATTGAGATGAAATTTTCTACACGTCTTCCTTTCATTCCAGAGCTGCCAACTGTGATATTTTTTTAGTGTGAAATCGCCTGCTTACTCAGTATTATTTCATTTTTCATTATAATTTCATATATTTCAGGGGACCTAACTCTGTAAAAGTTATTTCAAGGGCATAACTTTTCTGTATAACTTATAGTCATATTGTGGCATCGTTTTCAAAGATTTATAAACTCTTTGTCCATAGTTATGTACCGGCATATGAGTTATAATAAATAATGATACAATCTGTAAGGCATTTTCAAAGTTTTCATAAAAATAATGCACAATGCATAACATTGTAACTCATCTTTTTTTGCTTAAGAAGTTACTGTAGTTATGCAGGTGATTAGAAAGAGTTTTCATTAAAATAATGGATGGTGAGTGGAAGGACATTCTTTTAAGTTACTTTTCTAAAATAAATGTCATGAAAGGTTGGTAAATGCTGACAAAGAGAAATATGTCCAAATCTCTAGAAAGTATTAGTCAAACGGATATAATTATCGTCAGCTCAATAGCTACATGTTTTAAAAATATGACGCTGACTTCGGAGACAGCACAGAAGACCACACATTCATAACTTCAGCAGGGTCAGATATACTGAATAACAATAACAGCTTCGAATTGTCAAAAAAAAAAAAAAAAAAAGGCAGACAGATAGACAGACAGACAGACAGATAGACAGTCGGGAACAGGAACTTATATGACTACTTATATAAATTAAATGAGATGCTTCACACCAGGAGCTGGGCGATGCCGGGCCGGGTCAGACAGACAGACATACAGACAGACAGATAGACAGACAGATAGACAGTCGGGAACGGGAACTTATATGACTACTTATATGAATTAAATGAGATGCTCCACACCAGGAGCTGGGCAATGCCGGGCCGGGTCAGACAGACAGACAGACAGACAGACAGACAGACAGACAGACAGACAGACAGACAGACAGACAGACAGACAGACAGTCGGTAACGGGAACGAGACCTTATATGACTACTTATATGAATTAAATGAGATGCTCCCCACCAGGGTCTGGGCGAAGCCGGGCAGGGTCAGCTAGTAACCTATAAATAATTAATAATTACTTATTGTGATAGGTTGCTGGAAGCAAAATGGACATTTTATACAATATATATATATATATATATATATATATATATATATATATATATATATATATATATATATATATATATATATATATATATATATATATATATATCTTATATATAAATTAGGATGTGTGTGGATATGTATGTCTGTATGTCCTTTATACGTTCGCGAACGGCCCATCCGATTGAGATGAAATTTTCTACACGCCTTCCTTTCATTCCAGCGCTGCCAACTGTCGTATTTTTTTTTCTTTTTCCTCCTCCTCCCTCCTTCCATTCCCAAAATACGTACGTAAATATATGATGATGATGATGAAAGAATCCCCGAACCAAAACGCTAGGGAAAGGGAAGAAAATGACGTGACTACACAGAATCGTCACACGGCAATCATCATCATCATCAAGTGCCGTGCCGGCTGGCGTAGGCGTTCAACTCTGCTGCTGATATATATGCCTCCATGCCACGGCAATATCAATAACAATTCATCTTTTTATGTGTAAGGAAGTTATCTACAGTCGTGTAGAAGGGAAGAACAATCAATGGAAGGACCGAAATCACAGAACCTAGACGAGTATGAATTCGGAATGGCGAACTCCCTCCTCCTCTCTTCTCCTCCTGCCTCTACCTCCTCCTCCTCTCCTCCTCCCTCTCCTTCTCCCTTTTCCTCTCCCCTCCTCCTCCATCCTCCTACTCTCTCCGCCTCCACCCTCCTCCTCCCTTCTCCTCATCCCTCCTACTCCCTTCTCCTCTCCCTCCTCCTTCCTCCACATCCCTCTTCCTCCTCCTCCCTCCTCATCATTCCTCCTCCCCCTCCTCCTTCTACCTCTTCCTCCCTCCTCCTCCTCTCTCCTCCTCCCCCACCTGCGTTCTCCTCCTCCCCCTCTTCCTCCTCCTTCACCCTCCTCCCTCCTCCTTCTCCCCTTTCCCCCCTCCTTCTCTTAATCCCTCCTCCTCCCTCTATTCGTCGCTACTCCTCCTCCTCCTCTCTCCGCCTATCTCTTCCTCCCTCCTCCTCCCTCCTCCACTCTCTTCCTCCTCCCTCCTCCACTCTCTTCCTCCTCCCTCTTCCTCCTCCTCCTCGCCCTCCTCTTCCTTTCTCCTTCGCCCTCCTCCTCCTTCCTCCTTCCTCCCTCCTCCTCCTCCTCTCTCCTCCTCCCTCTACCTCCTTCCTCCTCCTCCCTTCACATTCCTCCTCCTCCCCCTCATCCTCTTCCCTCTTCCTCCTCCCTCCTCCATTTCCCTCCTCCTCCCTCTCCTCCTCCTCCTCCCTCCTCCTCCTGCGTTCTCCTCCTCCCTCTTCCTCCTCCTCCTTCTCCCTCTTCCTCCCTCTTCCTGCTCCCTCCGCCTGCTCCCTCCTCCTACTCTCTTCTCCTCCTCCCTCTCCTCCTCCCTCCTCCTCCTGCGTTCTCCTCCTCCCTCCTCCCCCTCCTCCACCCTACTCCTCCCTCCTCTTCCTAATCCCTCCTCCTCCCTCCTATTCCTCCTGTCTCCTCCTCCCTCCTCCACCTCCCTCTTCCTCCTCCCTTCTCCATTTACCCAAGACAGACAGACAGATAGTCGGGAACGGGATCTTATATGACTACTTATATGATTTAAATGAGATGCTCTCCACCATGGGCTGGGCGATGCCGGGCCGGGTCAGACAGACAGACAGATAGATAGTCGGGAACGGGAACTTATATGAATTAAATGAGATGCTCCCCATCAGGGTCTGGGCGAAGCCGGGCCGGGTCAGACAGACAGACAGACAGATAGACAGACAGATTGTCGGTAACGGGAACGAGAACTTATATGACTACTTATATGAATTAAATGAGATGCTCCCCACCAGGGTCTGGGCGAAGCCGGGCCGGGTCAGCTAGTATATATATATATATACACGTACATACATGCGGCCCGCCAATAGCTTTACATTTGTCAATGCGGCCCTACGCACAAAAAGTTTGCCCACCCCTGCCCTAGTCCATACTTGCCCACTATGCATCCGTCCTGTTGATTTCCAACTTTGGCATTCAAGTAACCCATTATGATAGTTACTTCAGAATTCTTGCATTTCTTGAAGACTTTCTCTAAATCACTATAAAATTCATCAATGCTGTCATCACTACTGTCTGTTGTTGGTGCATAAACTTTATGACGTTGTCATCAAAAAGTCTTCCACTCAACTTCACCAGCAACACTCTGTCTGATACAGTCCAATATTCTTTGATCGACTTTGCTCTCTCTGTATCCATTATAATTGCTACTCCTCGCTGTTGTTTCTCTCCACCAGAATAGATTATTCTATATTCCGCAGATGTCATAATGCCCATTCCTGTCCATCTGGTCTCACATACACCTAACAGGTTAATATTTAATCTTCTCATTTCATTCTTAATGTTATCAAATTTCCCATCCCCACTCATAGATCTTACATTCCAAGTTCCTACTTTCAATGTTGATATTCTTTTGCACCCAATCGCCTCATGACGGTCTGGAATCACCTGGTGCACATGACTACCCCTACCGGGCGAGGCTGCTCCTATGGAGCACCCATTTACGCTGTTTCTCTGATTATATATATTCCTCAGATGTCATAATGCCCATTCCTGTCCATCTGGTCTCACATACACCTAACAGGTTAATATTTAATCTTTTCATTTCATTCTTAATGTTATCAAATTTCCCATCCCCACTCATAGATCTTACATTCCAAGTTCCTACTTTCAATGTTGATATTCTTTTGCACCCAATCGCCTCATGACGGTCTGGAATCACCTGGTGCACATGACTACCCCTACCGGGCGAGGCTGCTCCTATGGAGCACCCATTTACGCTGTTTCTCTGATTATCGATAAGACTGCAGTACATAATATTCTTGGCATCTGTAAAGAAGATAGTTTGCCATTGCTTTCCTTCCAAGCAGTGGCCATACTGGTCGATGACCGTAGCCAATGTCTCCCAAAAAAGAGATCCTCTGTCTACCGTCGTGAAACTGGAGACCATAACCTACACCTATCTGTCGGCTGCTCCTCAACTTCATCCACCACCTGCACACATGGCTTCACGTAACCCTGATCAGGGGGGGGGGGAGGGTTAAACGGGTACTCACCTTGCCCAAGGGTGTCCCGTAGGCTAGTGGAGGGAAGGAGGCACCCATCAAGGCATTACTATCATGCTATTATATTTTAAATATTATCTAAGAAAAACGTAATTGCACCAGCATTTGAGAGAGAGAGAGAGAGAGAGAGAGAGAGAGAGAGAGAGAGAGAGAGAGAGAGAGAGAGAGAGAGAGAGAGAGAGAGAGCTATTTGTTCAAATTGAATGAAATTTACAAACATAAATGACATTTCCTCTAAACATATTTATCAACCTGGAATACGGGTTAACTGCGTGGTGTTCGGCATCAAAAACCACACTACAAGAGCTGGACAAAGTGCAAAATCAAGCACTTAGAGTCACCACAGGAGGGATGAGATCAACCCTTATAGTGGAAATGGAGAAGATGGGTAGGACACAAGCACTGAGTGAGCGCAGAGATACGAAAACGCTAATACAAGCAGAAAAGTTCCTCAGCTTGCCAGGCCACCCTATGAAGAACAGATTTGAAAACCTAGCTATGGGGCGGTTGACAAGAAATAGTTTTATCCACAAGGCCAAACGACTCTGCAGAGAAACCACCGATCTGCCCACAGTTGGTATCCCCCTAACAACTATTCCAGAGCGAACGCCATGGAAAGATGAGCATAGACTATCATTACAAATCCAGACAAAAGTGAGAGGAATATTTGACAAGGAAGAACAGAACAGTGTGCAGCTATAACAGAGCACCATCTCCTCTGTTAGTAGTTCGGGAGATAGTTGGTGTGAAATAGAAAAGGGTTTGGAAAATTAGTTAGTTAGTTAGTCTTTCCTCTTGAGCCTAAGGCGGCGCATAGGGCAGAAGTCCTGTCTCTCCATGCCTGGCGGTTCGCTGCTATCTGTTGTAGAAAATGAATTTGGAAAATGAATAAGTGATAAATGATGCACGCGTGAGCACAATTGAACGAGTTGTTAGGGAAGCTCACGCGTGACGTCAAGGATAAACATAGGGCAGTCCAACTCAGCATTCAACTTAGCCAGCAGTGTTTCAACTTATTGTATATGTTTTTATACCTGGACTAATAAACGGACAAATATACACTTTAGTCAGAGCCTTGTCTTCATGTATTACAGTTGCCTTCAGTTATATTCAGACTCTGCGTGATCTATAACAGTCTGAAATGCTGCCCGTATACCAGGATTACTGATTTGAGCTGTCGCGGCCACAAGCGATCATAGAAGTCATCATCACAAGGCAGAACAATGGATGTCTAGAAGATAGAAATTATCAAAGGCCACTAAAACTTGAAGTCGCGTATTAATTGAGAAGCCAACAAAATAGAATCTGCCAATCTTTCTGATGGAGCTGGTGTTCGTTAAACCGACACACGAAGTATAATATTCTGAGTTGTGGAACAGAGCTGCCATCGTCATTGTACAGCCTTGGGCACCTGGCCGTTGTTTTTTTTTGGAACGTCAATATGCTGCCTTGAAATCTCGTTTTGCAGGAGCCGTTATCGTCCTCATGTCATTCAACTTGACCTTGGTCGCCTGAAGTGAAGTCAGGAGCCGTTATCGTCCTCATATCATTCAACCTGACCTTGGGTGCCTGAAGTGAAGTCAGGAGTTGTGAAGAGTTCATCCTTAAGCACGAGAGGTTGGTGGTCAACGCTTATACTGAACAAAGCCATTTGCTCATTCGTTTCGATCGTTAGCTCAAATTAGGAGGAAACTCTACTGCTTGCAAAAATCAACTCCAGTCGAGCTTGGTCATAAATGCAGCTATTTTGAACTCTGGCTTATCAAAATGTTACTCAAACAAAGCGATAACGTTAATGTGGAACCTTCGGAAGTGGGTGGGCAAACTGGGTTGCCGTCCTGCTGAAGAGGGGACCCTAATTAAATCGCTTCATCAAGCTACAGCCGTTTCCAGACGTGCCCTTTTTTTCGGGTGAAGTCGTCCAGAAGTGCTTTTTCTCGGGTGAAAAGAAGCCACAAGTCTGGGGTGCCCGACCATGAGTGAAATCAAGACTTCAGAAGTTCTCCTTTCATTATGGTAGAATAGAGGAACACGACACCCTCGTTTTTTATACAAAGCCTACAACTGTCAAGTACAATCATCAGTCGGCATATCTATCTGGACTTAGTTCACCGCGGGACCCGTAGAAGAGGTATTTCAACCATAACTGGTAGTTAAATTAATGTAAGACTTAACTAATATCACATAATCTGGTGTGTTGGATAGGATTGATTAATCTACTGGAACACTTGATCTTTATAAGAAGAACAATTACTTGCGTCCTTCCTATAATTTAAATATAGTGGTATACTTATTGATATTTATTAATTATAATTGCAAATTTGCTTATATATATTGTATAGTAAAATTATTTCAGCATATTTCAACATGGCAGAGGAACAAGTTTTGTCGACACAGGTTTTAACTGGAGTAGGCACGGCAATAGGCAGACTCAACACATAAATAAAACTTCGCTGGAGAAACATGCATAATTGAAAATTATTTCAGCAAAGCTCAAGACGAGGTTTTCTTACAGGTACCAAGAAATATATAGAAGAAGTAGGTATATTGTTTTGGCTTGAGATAAATTACAGAGAAATTAGTATGAACTACCTACATACAGAATTAAAACGTATCAGTGCATGGTTGGGAGAGTTAAAAGTGGCAGTTAGTGAAGTAGAGAATTTTGTGGAAACGTTACAGAGAAGAACGACTAGACAAGAGCCTTATAGAATTAAGGTAGAGTGCAATGAAATAGTAAAGAATAACAGGAGACAGACAGTATCTAATGAAAACAGCAGACAACATAACGTGATATATAGAGACAGATACGTTGAGCCAGATGTGACTAAGGTCAGAAGTGGTTATAATAGACGAAGATACAGAGATAGGCCTGAGAGAGACCTTTCCAGTAAACAATGGAATTGGCCATCCAATAGCAAGACTGCTAGGAAAAAACGTGACGACTGGTTTGAACAAAGACGAAGACAGTAACTGAAGTCAGGGTCAAGGAACAGGGTAGAAAACGTAAGTAGAAATTCAACTACTCCTAAGGTGGTTGCGAATCTGACTGTTAAACAGGAAAAGAAGACGACGAGATTAGTAAAGAAAATAGACCAAGAGACTCAGACGCAGGTGATTGAAGTGGTGGAACGGAACACACAGACACAGCTTGATACAATAGAAAAGAAAGTCCAGGTACAACCAACCAGCAAGATAACGAAGGGAAGTCAAACCGAGTTGGTAGAAACTCAATCAAATCCAACTTACTTGAAGGTGACAAAGAGAGACACCGATACAGAATTTAGACAACCCAAGACAAGAGACAGTAGAAAGAAAATTAGAAAGAGTGTTATGACCAGAAATGGAAAAAGTTTACTCATATATAATCATGGGTGTGGAACTGAAGAATCTGAGTCGTCTCTACAATCAGAACTTTCAGACCTTGCAGATTTTGATATAGAATGTACACCCGACAGGAATTTAAAAGGAATGAATAAGAACGGGAGGATTGTACTACGAGCAGGTCCTGACTCGAAACGTGATGTTTCCGCATACGGTATGGTTGCTAGTAGACAGACAGACAGAACTTTAGTTGGTGACTATTTAGAACAAGATACCAGTAAATATGACAGAAAAGTAGTGAAGGCTAGGAGACGAATACCAAGAGAGAGAGAGAGAGAGAGAGAGAGAGAGAGAGAGAGAGAGAGAGAGAGAGAGAGAGAGAGAGAGAGAGAGAGAGAGAGAGAGAGAGAGAGAGAAAAAGATATTTTCAAAAAGAAAGATGTTTGCCTAGTAGAAAGTAGAACACAAAAACAGCAGAAGGCTGAAGCGTCGCTGGACAAAGCTAGAAGTCTCATGAAATCGATAAGACCATGGTTATATTTAAATAACCGATACGAGCAGATTTGAGCATTTTGTAATTGAGCTTGGGGTAATTCAAGTATGATGAGACTTATACCGGCTCAAATGTTGTGTTGCTGTTGAGAGGATTAAAGTGGAAAACGGTGGAGAATCACTGCAAGTGATGTGTGGTGTCGAGAATTGATGTAGTATTGTCTTGTATTGCATAGGTTGTCTTGGGGTATAAAGTAGTCATAGCATAGTGATGACGATTGGGTAGTGCGTATGTTATAGCCTGAAAATAGCGCGAAGTAGATCATTATTATGAAGTGATGAGGAGGTTAACATAAAGTGAGTGAGTAGTTGACTGTCGGAGTCGTTTGACGTGGAGAATTAAGTAGGACGGAGAGTAGTGGGATTATGATGATTGAGAATGTAGTAAGAAAACAGTCGAATTGTGAGAGTCATGTTGAGTATTGAAGTAATTCGTCTGGTTATGGGTTGTCCGTGCGTGAGTATAAGTGTAGACAAACATGTGTTCGTCGCGCTGAGTGACACAGGAGTGAGGTTTTGAGACGCCGTCTAAGTGGAGTACATGGATAAAACGATGTCAGGCGATTGGTAGTAGTAGCGCATGCATGTACGAGGCGTTTAGTATATCTTGTGTCGCTGTGCGTGGAAGTGTTCGACACGCTTAGGCTGCAGTGAGTAATTGCTAAAATGGTGAATTGGTGTCTAATTTGTTTGTGGTAGAAGTAATAGTATAGGCACGTCAGGTTGTTGTGATACGAAAATGATGGTTAGATGAGAACGAGGTTGTGTGTCACTGTCTGAGCAAGCATAAAATACGAATGCCGTGTAAATATGTGAAGAAGTGCTGAATAGTGACGCTGATAAAGCATACTGGTGATTTCGTGGAGGATAGAGTAACTGAGTATGCGAAAATTGGGAGGTGGAAAGAAGATGATTTGAAATTTGCGATGTCTTTTGTTTAGAATGTCTGATGTTAGACAGAATTAATGAAAATTCTATGACAGGGTGACAGAAAGAGAGTTAACATTTTGAATGACGTTTCATAAAACAGATTTAGTATTGTTGGCAGAGACATGTCGAAGCAAGAATGCCTGATACCGAGAAATGAGAGAAGATGATTTGCCCAATCGGAGTGAGGTTTGTCGTTAGTCATGAGCAGTAGTGAAAGTTGAGTGATGGAAACAAGAGAAGGAGAGAATGTGATTAACCAAATGAACGTCGGAGTATTATAAATAGAGCACTATAGAACGTATTCCGATAAGTGTGACTGGCTTGACTACCATCGTGGTGTGAGAACGAAG
The DNA here is from genome assembly GCA_014155875.1 of Cepaea nemoralis. Taxonomy (NCBI): domain Eukaryota; kingdom Metazoa; phylum Mollusca; class Gastropoda; order Stylommatophora; family Helicidae; genus Cepaea; species Cepaea nemoralis. Next base: position 561,473 of record JACEFZ010004764.1, on the reverse strand, counting down.
TGGGGAGAAAGTTGAGGATAGTTTAGAGTTGTTGTGGTAAGATGTTGGAAAGTACTGATGCAGGAGAATGAAAGGTTAGTTGCGTCGGGTAGACGAGAGACTTAAAATTAGAATTAGTTATTGACAAATATAGAAGATAGATGTATTGGTGAAGTCTATAGTAAATAGACATTTTGTTGCTGGTTGTAGCATTGTGGAGATACCGTAGTAAACGGTAATGTTTAATAATTCTTGGTACAAATCCAGGGGAAACAACTAGTGTGCCGAGTCACGGTTTCTCTTAGTAGATAGATGACTGGTAGTACATTGGGATAGCCGCCACACTAGTAGTAGATGAAGTGATTTGAGCTGTAGTTTACAGCGGTTGTTTAGGTTTATATTTCAAATATTGTGATGTGCTATGAATTAGTTTTGTAAAGAGTGAAATATTAGGAAGGGAGATAATCAATGGTTGACTTCCAGAAAGTATGGTCATTTGTTGATTAATGATTTTTGGTTGAGGGGAACAGATATTGTTCTGCGTTACGATGAGAATATAGTCTGTAGGTAACAGATATTTATATTTGTTGGGATTAATGCAGGTTAATAATTGCCCTAGCATTGAATTGTCTTGAGGAGTAGACATGATGTTGTATATTTTAGTAATAAGTTAGATAATATGGATGTAAATTCTCGTGTGGTCTTGAAGATGTATTTTTATTGTATTTTTATTGCCATTTGATTTTAAGATTTGACTTGTTGAGTTTTCTTAATAGATAAATAATTTATTGTTAGTCCGTAAAAGTGACTAACAATGGATAGGATGTATGTCATATTATTTTGAATAATGTCTTTCTTTGAATTTGTTGATTACCTTTATTTGATATGAGGGGAAAGAAAATTTGTCTTCAAAACGTGGGGGGTATGATATCCTGTTTTGACTTCGTTTTTGTTGACTCATGAATTATGATTTTGGTTGAATTGTATTGTGTATTGAATAGTATTTACCCTTGTTTACAAATAAGTTGAAAATTGTTAAAAATTTGGTTCACAAGCAGTTATTGTTTTGTTTAGAATAAAGACGAATAAGACGGGGACTTTATTTAAAACCCTTCGTTCAGAAAATAGTTAACAAACGACTGAGGACTAGAAGAGAGACACATTCTCCTTACGAGTAATAAATTGTAGTAAACATGAGTATCTTGTGCTGGTAAGAAGACTGCTGCGCCAATCAGCATTAATGTTTTAGGATAGGGAGGTTAATTACATAGTGGCTATGAAGTTTTGGAAACATATACCATACTTAAATGACGGGGTTTTATAATGGTTACTACACAAATAAAAGGGTTCTGGGGGAGTTGAAATAGGAGCTGCATTAAGTCAGCATTGATTGAAGGTATATGGATTGGATGCCATATTATATTAAGGAATAAACGTGACTAACGTCTATAGCGGGTGTAAAAAGAGGCTGTGATAGTTAGAAAATATAAGAAGCTGGTTAATGGGGAATGGATATAAAAGGGGCTGTAGATAGCAGTGCATATGGTTTGGTACAGGGTTAGATATGTATATGTACAAGGATGCTTGTCATGGGATGTGAGGGGGTAAATATAGGAGCTGTGATAAACAGCGTTAATTAATTTAAAATATGTTCATCGGAAGTGAACATGGATTGCTGGTTTGTAGAAGAAGTAGAAGTGGGTAACGCTTATAATAAGTGCTGCGCCAGACAGCGTGAAGACAAATAGTAAAACATGAATTGAATGCCATGTTTTACTCCGAAGAATAATTATATACTGTAGATATCAGTACAATAGTAAAGGGGGGTAAGTGTGTTAGTGAGAAATGAACATTGTCAGTGTGGAGTGCTGTGGTCACAGCGAACATAGATAAAATGTCATGAGGTTTTTGGGGGTCCGTAATATACGGACTGATAAAGAATAAAATTGATTGAAAGCAGTGAGGGGTTAGAAGGTCACAGACATGAGTTCAGTTGCGGTATTTTGTTGCTGTTGATAACGACAAGTGAAGGTTTTAGGTGAAATGCCCATAATAAATGGACATTAGTGGATTGCTGAAGTTTTCGGCGAGATTAATAGGGAATTCTAAGTGAGGTATAGGAGAGATTTGGTTATATTTTAGTAGGTGATGTTTATAATGTTGGAGGAGGTTTTGAGTGGTATGTGTTTTGTGGTTGACATTATAATGCGAGGTTGCTATGGTTGAGGTAAGGTTCAGAGCCATAATATCAGTAGTGTCTGTAATATATAGACATTTAGGAGTGAATAATATTTTTGGTGGTTGATGCTTGATGCTGTAGATAGCAGCGCAAACTGTGAAATTGCCATAATAAGTGGTATATATTGAACTGTAGAATTGTTTTAGACTTTATTACATAAAGTCTCAGATGACATAGGGGGGGGGGGGGGGTAAAGGTGAGTGTGGTTTTTGTGAAGAAGAGTTCTAGTTCTTTAACTTTCCGGTGCGCACCGATTCTTTGTCTTTCTATCGTGTGCGAGTGATTTCAGGTTGGTTGAAAGTGGAGAATTAGTAATGTTGAGGTAATACTGTTAGTGATGACAATAGGGAGTTTGAGGTAGTATCAGAAGAGTACGGCGTTTTGAATTTTTGAGATCGTGATGAGAAGGTTTAAGCGGATCGCTTATGAAGAGAAGAAGAAGAAGTATTTCGAAAAGGTACACATATATTTTGTGATGTGTTGTATAAAACTGAGATTTTGTAATGCAGAAATATTATGATGTATAATAGATACCTATATATAGATTTCCTTATGAACTGTGTTTTTTTTAAATGAAACCTTGTAGGCGGTTAGTTATGGGAGATGGGTGGAGAATTGGACTTGAGGGAATAGAAAGGAAGTTCATTGGTTAAGAGGAGGAGAGATAATGTTGGGGTTAAGATTTTTAATTAGAATGGGTAGGTTAGGTTAGGGGTTAAGACTTTTTAAGATAAGTCTTTTTAAAGAAAGGGAGGATTATAACAGAGCACCATCTCCTGTTAGTAGTTTCGGGAGATAGTTGGTGTGAAATAGAAAAGGGTTTGGGAAATGAATAAGTGATAAATGATGCACGCGTGAGCACAATTTAACGAGTTGTTAGGGAAGCTCACGCGTGACGTCAAGGATAAACATAGGGCAGTCCCAACTCAGCATTCTACTTAGCCAGCAGTGTTTCAACTTATTGTATACGTTTTTATATCTGGACTAATAAACGGACAAATATACACTTTAGTCGGAGCCTTGTCTTCATGTATTACAGTTGCCTTCAGTTATATTCAGACTCTGCGTGATCTATACGCAGAACAGCCACTCTCAGCTTCCTTGATGAAGAATACCCACAGGACCTCTGGATCCGAGTCTACACAGATGGGTCAGCACAAAATGCTGTTCGAAATGGAGGAGCGGGAGTGTACATAGAATACCCAAATAATACCAGGGAGACAGTTGGAGTACCGACAGGAAAGTACTGCCATAACTATGATGCTGAAATTGAGGCAATCAAGATAGCAACAGAGAAATTACTAAATACCAGCAATGGTACACAACCTGTGGTGCTATTGACAGATGCAAAATCAGTTCTCGAGGCGCTCCTGTCTGGGAAATTGCCAGTACTAAGGACATTACTTTCTGAACTTAGTAGTCAGCATAAGGTCACCATACAGTGGATACCATCCCACTGTGGAGTACCCGGAAACGACAGAGCTGATCAATTGGCTAAGGAAGGAGCCAAAGAAGAACAGCCTGATGTGCCCGTTACATACCACCAAAAGAAAAGAATGATCAAATCAGTCAGAAAGCCACCAAAACCTGCTCAAGATGACTACCACGTTATGGATAGACCAGAACAAGTCATTATTCTGCGCCTCAGAACAGGGCACAATAGATAACTGATGAAACTACGAGTATATTTGAATTTTAGGATGAAGTGAACATTTTAAAAGCTACGAAGATGACTTATTTTTGTGAACGATTCCGTGGTCAAGCGATGGCTGTCATTAACAGCAGTTTCCACCCTTCGGCAGCAAGTAGCACCTCAGCATTGTGGAATGCAGTGACAACACGCCTTTTTGTGAGAACAATCAGCTGACCAAGTAACTATGTTATATATTAATTTTATTCAACATTCTGTGGTGAAATGCGAGCGTAAGTCGTTTATTGAGACAGCACTACTGGCACTGGAATTTTCATTTGTGCTTTAGTTCACATACTATTTCGTGTATTCTTCTTCAGAAATATAAAGGTTGGTTACATCCTGTTTTATACTCGAGTAGGAAGTTGAATCAAACTCAGAGAAAGTACGCTATTACTGAACTTGATGCCCTGTCTGTGGTAGAGGCAGTAAAAAAAATTTGAGAAATATTTGTTGGGTAGAAGGATTTTGGTCATCTCAGATAGTATGCCATTAGAGATCTTTAAAGATGGCTCTCCTAAGAACGCTCGGATACACAGATGGGTTTTATTGTTGCAGGATTTTGATTTCACTGTTGCTCATATTTCAGGCAGTGAAAACAATTTAGCAGATTTACTTAGTCGATTATAAACATATTGTTTACATTATATATATATATAAAATTAAATAAGTAAGTTAAAAGAGAATATTATAATGTATAAATATGATATTGCGATATGATGACTGTGGCTTAATTCTGAAACGCCACATATGTATAGAAATATTTGTCTACATATGTAGTAGTCACTTGTGGTTATTAATGTTGCAGATAGACTGAGAAACAGGTGCGCGTGCTGAAGATCCGATATTCGTTGACTATAGAAGCGTCATAGATAATTGAGGTTGCCAGATGAACATTCGATCACGGTAGTATGCGGTTTTGCGGTATCACACACGGACTGATGTTATAATTGTGTTATGTGATACATGTGAAATAAAATCAATAGATATACATATTTATTTCTAATAGATATAGGACAAATTAAAGTATATAGTGATTAGGAAATGACATGATATAGAGTATTTATTGATAGATTTTAGATCTAGTGCAGACCCTTGATAAGGAAAATGTGTCTTAAATAGTTGTTTATAGATAAGCCAGTCATATTATTAGTTTATAAGTGAAGTGATATTTATTTTAATGTCACAGTTATAATTTTATCAAATATTATGATTGTTGATATTGATGGTTTCAAAGTTGTTGATAAGTATTTACGTATTTGTTTATTTTGGCATAGGAGTAGTTTCTGATGTCACGAATAAAGAGACATTAGATGTGTTATTTCATAATGGATGAATGTAAAGAAGTGGACGAATGGAAAGTAGTTGATACAATAACATATAATAACAATCATACATATAGTGGATAATACATCAAAGATATAAGACATAGCATAGAAAGTAAGTGCAACCATCGACATACTCGAATGAAAAAGCGAATGATGGAGAGATATGTTAACTCAGAGTGAAGTTGACATAATACGTCTCTTAAATTGATAGAAATCAGTTGTTTTCTTTTATGACTCAGAAGTTTGTCGGGTTTACAACACAGGAGTGCATTTTAGTTGACCAAAGATACTTGGGTTTATAGAGGTCTGAGGTAATGTTTTCAAGGGGTCAGCATTTATACGCGAAAACGGCACTTAAAATATAGTGACCGGCGGTGTTTGAACCTTGCTTGTGTTGCAAGTAGTCAATCATGATAACGCGAGAACATCTCAATGATAATTTTTTGGAATGTATGAGATGGCGGTGATTGGGACTTGTGGTTTTTTTTTTAAATCAGTGTTTGAAATCGCCACGATCTATATCAGTGTTTCCCAACGTGGGGCCCACGCCCCACAGGGGGGCAATTTGACTGTTAAGGGGGGCAATTCGAAAATGGAAGAAATCGGCTGAATATAACAAAACGGGGAGACTTGAGACTGAAGTTAACTAAATTGGAACCTGACATAAGATCTCTTTGCAGCAAGCATCAAGCGCAAGGATCTCACTAAATTTAAATAATAAATAATTACTAATAATTAAAATAATATAGAAAAATCTTTCATTAAAATTATTTTGTACTTGAATTTCAGTTCTCCATTATATGTTTTGAAAATTTACTTACTGTGTTTGCTCAATAATTACCTAGTGATTTCTTCCTAAAACCTACCATTCAAGTTTCTTTAGTGAACATTTCAATTTTTGAATATTAAAAATAATGTATATGTTTATATGTTGAGGGGGGGGGGGGGGGGCGTGGGGCGGGGGAGGGGGGCAATATGAATTTTAGAAAGGCTTAAGTGGGGCATGGTACAAAAAAGGTTGGGAAACACTGATCTATATTGTCTTGAAAATGACATACTGTATTCCAGAGATGACAGATTCGTAGTCGATCACGACTTACAGTAATTTACGTCGCATCCATCATTGGCATACATGTCGAAATAGAGTAAGAGTAGGAAAATGTTAGAAACATTTTATTATGGAGGGGGCATAGCTGTCATGGCTCGAATGACATCCAGAAAGAATTAAAATGGTGAGTAAGTGCATCAGAACATGGAATTAGAAGAAGTTAATAAAATGAGCACCTATAGAGCACTTGGACGGAACAAATGAGACGTCACAAGTGCGTGTATTAACAACTAAACGGTTGTCGTGAGTCAGTTGTTTGCCAGCCACCACACGACTCACACGTAGAAGCTTAGATTGCCTTTAGTACAGTTAGTCTACGATGCCCAGCTTTAATGTGGTTAGGTTAGACACAAATCAAGAGGATGACAACGACGACGCAAACTTACGCATGCAGTTATACATCGCCAACTCAACGGCTTGAAGAGTCTGGTGCTCAGCATCGTGTGTGTTCGCGAAAGTGCAAATGAGTAGCTTCTTCTCACACCACAGACACAGGTAACGAGTTAAAGATAGTCACCCAACACCTTTGCCCAGTAGGAGTAGATTTGTCGGAACAATTGAGACTGTGTCAAATGTATGAAAGCACCTGAAGGTCTTATCATTATTATGTACACTATATGTCATCACCTGTTGCCGGCCAGTTGTAAAATATATATAACTGATCACTCAACTGATGCGCATTGGAGTCGTTGTTAAGTGTGACAGTCGTCTCGTCTTGTATAAGTGAGTGCAGATACAAAGGCAGGATATTCAGCTTTCAGGGAACCCAATAACGAGCTAAATCACAGTGCGCCCTCTGATCGCTAAGTTTGTATGGCAGTTGAGTAGACCCCACGGTGGGCATGGCCATTTAATCACAACCAGAAGAATAAGAGTGTCGCAATGTGACACCCTCAACGCCATAGAGACACTGCCACCTCTTTACCACCTGGACACGCTTCCCACCATAACAGAAGTTAAGTGTGCTATAAATGAACTTACATCTGGCAAGGCTCCAGATAATGATGGGATTCCAATAGAGGTTATCAGGAGTGGGCAAGACACACTCACTCTACAGATCAACCAGCTAATAGAGCTATGCTGGCGAGAAGGGCAAGCCCCACAGGATTTCAAAGACTAAAGCATCAAAACATTGTACAAGAACAAGTGCGATCGGAGCGACTGTAGGCCTAACAACTATAGGGGTATCTCACTTCTGTGTATTGTTGGAAAAGTATTTGCCAGAATTGTTCTGCCCAGACTTTAAGTCCTGGGAGATCAAGTCTACCCCGAATCACAGTGTGGATTCCGACAGAGCCGGTCTACCACTGATATGATATTCTCATTGCGACAAATGCAAGACAAATGCCGTAAACAGAATCAGCCACTGTTTATTGCCTTGATCGACCTCACAAAGGTCGGGAAGGTTAACCCGGTCAACAAATGCCCGTAGAAGTCGGATGTGTCGGCCTAACGGCGCAAGAACGCAGCTCTGCTGTAAACAGGCACAACGCAGTCACACCCGGAAAAAAAAAAATCCGGATGAACGCAGCAGAAGAAGAAGACCTCACAAAGGCATTTGATTTTGTCAATCGTGAGGGTCTGTTCAAGGCACTAAAGAAGATTGGCTGCCCACCAACTCTTCTGTCCATTGTGGAATCGTTCCACACAGGCATGAAGGGTATAATCAAGTTTGATGGTGAAACTTCAGAAGAGAATGAAATCAAGAGTGGAGTTAAGCAAGGTTGTGTACTAGCTCCCACCCTCTTTGGAATATATTTTTCACTTCTACTGAAATATGCCTTTCGTGATCAGGATGGTGGTATATACATTCACTCACTCTCAGATGGCGGCCTTTACAATGCTCAGAGATTGAAGGCCAAGACCAAAATTAGGAAGGTACTCGTCAGAGAGTTGCTTTTTGCAGATGGTGCTGCAATTATGACCCACTTTGAGGAAGAATTACAACTTCTACTATCCGCATTATCCAATGCTTGTTCTGAATTTGGTTTAACAATTAGCAAAAAGAAGACAGATTATGTCACAAGGTGCACATGGGGTACCATCAATCTTTATTGACGACGCCGAACTAGAGACAGTAGACAATTTTACATATCTAGGATCAGAGGTAAATAGCAAATTATCCCTAGATCAGGAAATCAACATTAGGATTGGTAAGGCAGCAACAACAATGAACAGGTTAAGAAAAAGAGTCTGGGAGAACAGGAAACGTACTGCCAACACAAAAGTCATTGTCTATCAAGCCGGTATCCTTAGTTTATTCATTCATTCATTCATTCATTCATTCAGTAGAATGTCCTTTGCAGAACCTCGCTGCCATAACAATCTTCCGGAAAACCTCTCGATCATAAGCAAGATCCTTAGTACTCTTCTTTATGGCAGTGAAGCCTTGACAACTTACTCACACCAAGAGAAACGTTTAAACAGCTTTCATATGCGGTGTCTGCAAAGAATCTTCTTCTTCTTCTTCAGCATTCCGAGCCATTGAGGTTCTTTGCTGCAAATACAATCTGTCTCCATTCGTCTCTCTGGTGGACCTTCTCTTGCCAGTCGTTGATTCCAAGTGCTTGTAGGTCTGTATGTATATTATCTCTCCACCGCCTTCTTGGTCTACCTCGGGGTCTACGGTCATTTATTTCCTGAGTGTAAGCGAGTTTTGTTTCCCTATTATCTTCCATTCTTTCTATATGCCCCAGCCATTGTAGTCTATTAGCCTTCATGATACCAGTGATTAGCGGGGACTTAAACAAATCATAAATGTCTTTGTTACTTCTTCTTTTCCACTCTCCACTTTGTGTATCCCTAATGGGTCCAAAGATGCGTCTTAAAATTTTGTTCTCAAAGGTTTGTAACAAGGCTTCGTCTCCTTTCGTTGTACTCCAGGTTTCAGAGCCATACAGCACAACTGGTCTGATCAGTGTTTTGTATATTGTGATTTTGGTGTTACGAGATAGCGCCTTTGATTTTAGTAGATGTTGTAGTGCATAGTATATCTTATTTCCAGAGTTGATTCTAGTTTGTATTTCTTCCCTTATGATGTTGGAGCAGTTGAAGATTGTACCCAGGTATTTGTATGTTTCCGTTCTTTTAATGGTCATATTATCTATTTGTATGTGGCCAGAGTTTTTAGCCATTCCGTCTCTTGAAATTACCATATATTCTGTCTTATCTTGGTTGATAACCAGCCCCATCTGTTGGGCTTTTTCCTTTAAGTGAGTCAATATTTCTAATGTCTTTTGTTCACTTTGCCCTATAATATCTATATCATCTGCATAACCAAGCAGCTTGGATGTTCCTCCAATATCACATTCCTCCTTTACCTTCCTTACAACTTTCTCTAGAGCCAGATTGAAGAGTAGCGGCGATAGTGCATCACCCTGTTTCAAGCCAGATGTTATTTGGAAGGGGATCAAAATCACCATCATCTCATCATCATCATCATCATCATCATCATCATCATCACCATCAAGTGCCCTGTCAGCTGGCGTAGGCGTTCATGGCTCTCCATAGACCTCGGTCTTTGGTGTTCTGGATCAACTCTGCTGCTGATATTCCTCCATGCCGCTGTCTCAAATCATCCAGCATCATTTCTCTTGGTCTACCTCTCTTTCCCTCGATCTTTCCAGTTGTCACGATGTTCTCCAATGCCTCTCTTCTCATCACATGACCGAAGAAAGCTTTTTGTCTCTTTCTTATTGTTGTATATAATGTTCTAGTTTCATTAGCCTGTCTCAGGCAGTCATTGTTAGTTACTCTGGCAGTCCAAGGAATTCGCAACATTTGTCTCAGGAACCACATCTCTGTTGCTTCTACTTGCTTCCTAATTTGTTCATTTACATTCCACGATTCACTGCCATACAGCAAAACTGGTTCTACGTAGCATTTCAGCACTCACTTTCTTATATTCAGTTAGTTAGTCTTTCCTCTTGAGCCTAAGGCGGCGCATAGGGCAGAAGTCCTGTCTCTCCATGCCTGGCGGTTCGCTGCTATCTGTTGTAGATCTTGGATATTTACTTGGCCATTGAATGAGCCTTCTCTAATGATGGTTCTACGCAGGGTCTCTCTTGGTCTTCCCCGTTTTCTTTTCCCTACCGGTGACCATATGAGGGCTTGGTAGGGGAGTCTTGTCTTGTCCATTCTGAGTACATGGCCGATGTAGTTCCAACGGCGTCTTCTTATGAAATTGGATACGTATCTTGCTTAGTCTCTTGTCTTATTTGCGAATTGGTTCTGAAGTCTGTCCAGTGGATGTTTAGAAGTCTTCTAAGACATTTGTTCTCAAAATTGTCTAATTTTTTATCTAAAGCTACCGTTGATTTCCAACTTTCACATCCATACGTTAACACTGGAATCACACAAGAGTTGAAGATTTTAAGTTTTGTGTGTTTGCTGAGTGTCTTTGACTTCCAGATGTTTGACAGTTTATTGAAGGCACTAGATGCCAGTGCGATTCTAGATGATATTTCTGGTGTTGAGTCCCCTGTGGATGTCATTTTGCTTCCTAGGTATGTGAAGCTGTTGACTTTTTCAAGAACGTAGCTGTTCAATTTGGTCTCATCTGAACTGTTGGTAAGATCAATAGTCTTTGTTTTTGTGGTGTTAATTTGGAGACCAATTTGCCCTGAAACATTTTGGAGGTGGTTTATTTTCTCTTGGGCATCCGGATGTGTTGAACTCAAAAGCACTATGTCGTCGGCAAAGTCCAGGTCTTCTAGAATTTTGTCAACCCAATGGATACCCATATTTGTGTTGCTTGTGCATTTGCGCATGACCCAATCGATAGCTATTCCAAAAAGCATCGGTGATAAGACACAACCCTGTTTCACTCCTGTTTCGACTGAGAACCAGTCAGAGTTGCCTGTTTCTGTTCTTACGCAGCAACGTGTCTCTTTGTAGAAAGATTTTATGACGTTGGTATATTTGGTAGGAAAACCATAGATGTTAAGTAGATTCCAAAGTGAAGGACGGTGGATGCTGTCGAAGGCTTTTTGAAAGTCGACAAAGTTTGTGATTAATTTCGACTGGAATTCTACGGAGTCTTCAATGATTATTCTGAGGGTGAAAATGTGGTCTATGCATGACCGTTTTGGTCTGAAGCCTGCTTGTTCTTCTCTGAGCCTTTCATCTATCGCCTTTTTCAATCTCTCAAGTAACATGCTACAAAAAAGTTTTCCTGGTACTGACAATAGAGTGATACCACGCCAATTATTGCAATCAGACATATCGCCCTTTTTAGGCAGTTTGAAAATTACACCATCTTTCCACTGTTGTGGTGGGGATTCGCTTTGCCAGATTTCATTGATCAGCTGTAACAAACGTTGTAAGGTGTTCTCATCTGCTGCTTTGAGCATTTCTCCTGAGATTTCATCTTCACCAACAGCTTTGTTGTTCTTCAATTTTTTGGTGGCTGCTTTAATCTCTTCCATGGTGAATGACTCGCAGGAGGCATCCAGTGGGGGCATAGTAATTTCTCCATCCAGGTTCGGAACAGTGTCAGGCTGCGGTCTATTTAATATTTCTTTGAAATGTTCTGCCCATCGTTGCTTTTGAAGGTCATCGGATAACAGTTGATTGCCTTGTTTGTCTTTGATGGGTATATTTGGTGTAGGTGAGTGATTGCATAGTTGCTTCATGATATGGAATACGGCTCTGTTGTTTCCAGTTCTGGCAGCTGCTTCGGCGTCGGAGGCCAGGCTGTGAATAAAGTTCTGTTTGTCTTTTCGTGCGCTTGATTTCACCTCTTTATCCAACATAGAGTACTTTTGCTTATGGGTTTCATATGTAGATGTGTCTTTTGCAGAAAGAAGTGTTAGTTTTGCTTGTTTTCTTTCTTGTATCTTCGTCCAGGTGTTATCGCTTAGCCACTTCTTCTTCTGTCTTTGTACGTAGCCGACTGTGTTTGTTGCAGCATTTAGCAAGGTAGTTTTTAGGAAATTCCAATTTTCTTCAATGTTGTTTTTAATATTCGCACTGCTCGATATACTTTCTTTGTTAGCATAGATGCTTTTTACCTCTGAATTGAATGCGAGTTGGTGTTCTTTAGTCAGTAGGGACTGTGAGTTTATTTTCTTAATTCTGTGTGATCTGTGCAGAGTCTTGAGCTTGATTTTTAGTTTGGCAATGCAGAGATTGTGATCACTGCCAGCATCTGCACCTCTGTAGGCTCTGACGTCTTGTACTGATGAACGGAATTTGGCATTAATGCAAAAATGGTCTATCTGATTTTTTGTGATGCTATCAGGCGAGTTCCACGTGACTTTGTGTATATCTTTGTGCGGAAATAAAGAGTTTGCTACTATCAGATTTGCTATTTCACAGAATTCTAGTAGTCTCTCTCCGTTTTGGTTCATATCCCCTAAGACGTGAATTCCCATATATCTCTCAACACCCTTATTGTCAGACCCTATCTTGGCATTGAAATCACCCATTACAACAACAATGTCGTGCTTGGGAGATGAGTTGATGGTACCAATTAGTTGTTCATAGAAATTATCTTTGTTGATGTCTGTATCGTCGTTGGTAGGTGCGTAGCACTGGATAATTGTCAGCTTGAAATATTTCGTTTGGTAACGAGCTGTTATGATTCTATCATTTACTGGTTCCCAGCTGATCAGTGATCTTTCTACATTTTTTGACATGATGATAGCCACTCCGTTCGAATGATGGTTGTCGGTTCTTCCTGAATAAATTATGTGTCTTTGTTCACAGTTGAGAAATGTCTTACCTGAGTCAGTCCATCTGCACTCGCTAACCCCAAGAATTTCTAGGTTGTATTCATTCATAACATTACACACCTGAGTCGTTTTCCCTGTCTGGTACATAGTTCTGACATTCCAGTAACCAATCTTGAAAGTATCCTTGGAGTTTAACATATTTGAGCGACACATTATAACATTTACTGATCTTGAAGTAAATGATTAATAATGAAGTAAAATGATTAGTCGGATCGTCGATAAACCGTCTTAAGCCAAGCTAGAAGGAAACACGTCGAGAATATCCCGGTCCGGTTGTAACCGTTCATAACACAACACACACTTTAGTACACACGTGGGTTGGATTTTAACGTTCCAATAGCCAATTTGAAATATCCTTGGAATTCAACAAATTTCAGCGAAGCAACATAACATTTAGAACCAGAAATCGGCACTCTTCCGAATTGCGGTCCCAAATAGATCCGCAGTGAATAGGTCAGGGGTAAGGGTTAGGGTCAGTGTTTAGTTAACAACTAACCCTAACCCTTAACCCCTGACCTATTCACTGCGGAACTATTTGGGACCGGAATTCGGAAGAGTGCCCAGAAATCTGGTTCTGAAACAACGGGAAATTTTACGATGGTGGTTTGTCGGACCGCCGATCAACCGTTCTAAGCCGAGCTAGAAAGAAACACGTCTCGCCATCTTGACCTAAACCGGAATATATTCAGTGACAGTGACTTATTGCATAAGATACTCTTCATTTTCTAAAATGCGGCTTTTGCTTGCCCTATTCAGCTCTTAATCTCTGTTATACATCTTCCACCTGATGTTATAAATGCCCTTAGGGATCTAAAATTATGCACTTGGTTAAGAATTGTTCCTTCTACTTCTATGTCACATTTTGGTGTCACCATTTTCTTTGATATCACCATTGTTACTGTTTTCTTGATATTCAAGGAGAGTACTTTTCTTGCACTCTCTGTTACTACAGTGTTCAACAATTGTTGTAGGTCTGTTGATTTATCCGCCACCAATACTGTGTCATCTGCATAGCGTATATTATTTATATTATATCAAGCAAAATCAAGCTTTTAGAGTCATCACATGAGGGATGAGATCAACCCCTATAGTAGCAATGGAGAAAATGGGGAGGACACAAGTTCTAAGGGAACGCAGAGAAACATAAACACTAATACAAGCAGAAAAGTTCCACAGCTTGCCAGGTCAACTTATGAAGAACCGATTTGAAAACTTAGCTATGGGGCGGTTGAAAAGAAGTAGTTTCATCCACCAGGCCAAACGACTCTGCAGAGAAACCATCGATCTTCCCACAGTTGGTATCCCCCTGACAACTATTCCAGAGCGAACCCCGTGGAAAGATGAACATAGACTATCGCTGCAAATCCAGACAAAAGTGAGAGGAATATTTGACAAGGAAGAACAGAACAGTGTACAGCGCAGAACAGCCACTCTCAGCTTCCTTGATGACGAATACCCACAGGATCTCTGGATCCGAGTCTACACAGATGGGTCAGCACAAAATGCTGTTCGAAATGGAGGAGCAGGAGTGTACATAGAATACCCAAATAATACTAGGGACACGGCCAGAGTTCCAACAGGAAAGTACTGCCATAACTATGATGCTGAAATTGAGGCAGTCAAGATAGCCACAGAGAAATTACAAAATACCAGCCATGGTACACAACCTGTGGTGATATTGACAGATGCAAAATCCGTAATAGAGGCGCTCCTGTCTGGGAAATTGCCAGTTCTAAGGACACTACTTTCTGAACTTAGCAGTCAGCATAAGGTCACCATACAGTGGATACTATCCCACTGTGGAGTCCCCGGAAACGACAGAGCTGATCAATTGGCTAAGGAAGGAGCAAAAGAAGAACAACCTGATGTGCCCATTACATACCACCAAAAGAAAAGAATGATCAAATCGGTCAGAAGGCCACCAAACCCTACTCAAGACGACTACCACGTTATGGACAGACCAGAACAGGTCATTCTTCTGTACCTCAGAACAGGACACAATAGATTACGCAACCACATGTATACAAAATTCAAGATCGGTGACTCAGCCATGTGCACATGTGGTTTGGCGAAACTACAACATATCCAGGCGAACCTTCTGGCCTAGAGAGACCACAGTGGAAGATAAACTCTATGGACCGCTGAGTGAACTATAAAAGACTGTTAGATTCATACAAGAGACAACATTGCAGTTATAAACATATTTCAGGCGAACGAAAGAAGAAGAATATTATAACCTTCAACTAGTATTCCTGGCGTCTCTGTGATCTCTCTCATTATTACTTCGCTATATAGGGAGAAGAGATCTGGTGACAAGACACACCCCTGTCGCACTCCTAGCTTTATCTGTTCGTAACTACCCTGTTTATTTCCCAGTTTAATTGCTGATACTTGGTTCCAGTAAATATTCTTTCTCATCATCTCTTATCTCATCCTCTTGTACCTTGCGGTGTCGAGGTGAAGTATAAACTTCGTGAGAGTGCCCGTTTATGGGCTTCAAATATCGACATTTCCATGGATTCTGCTATTCCCTCCGTCCAACGTTTACGTGGTCGGCCTCTTCCTCTGTTTCCATCTGGTCTGTACACCATTGCTTGTTGTGGCATGCTGTTGACTGGTAACCTACTTGCATGGCCAAACCATTTGACTTGCTGCTTTCTAATTAAATCTAGTGCTGCTTTAACCCCTACTTTAGTCCTGATTTCTTCATTTCTGATCTTATCTCTTCTTGATACGTTGAGTATTCTTCTCAGGAACCTCATTTCTGTTGTTGTGATTTTCCTTTTCCCTTTTTCTGTCATTGTCCAGATTGGCATTGGTAGCATCCAGTTGGTAGGAAGATTGTGTTGTAAAGTGCTTTCTTAGTAGTTATTGATACATGTTTGTTCTTTAGTATTGGTGCCATTTGTCCAATGAGTTGATTTGCCTTATTGCACCTATTTTCGATCTCGTCTTCTGATCTGCCATTTGATGATATTATACTTCCTAGGTATAATATTTTAACCCCGGGACTGCCACAGGGATCTGCAATCTCACCGGTGCTCTTTAATGTGTATACGAGCAAGATTGCATACCTAGAAGCACCAGGGGTTGGAAGGATTCTAACATTTGCAGATGATATTCTTGCATACAGGCAGGGGAGAAATAGGGATTAAACAGCCCAGGAGCTACAGGTGACAGTAGACAAAGTGATTGACTGGTGCACTGAAATGAGTGCTGTTATCAACCCGGAAAAGGCGGCTGTGTTATGGTGCTCTCTGGACAACAGGATTGTGAAAGATGATGCCCCAAGCCTCATGATAGATGGCAGAAGCGTCAACAGAGAGAACAAACTGAAGTATCTGGGAATCACATTTGACAGGAGTCTGTCCTTCAAGGACCATGTGGAGACGGTTGTGACAAGATCTCAAAAGGGACTCAATGCACTTAAAACTATGGCTGCAATGGACACAGAGCAGAGAATGCTCTTCACACTATACCAGCACTTGATCCTCTCAGTGATTGATTATGGACTAGGACTGCTCACTGTATCAAAGAGTCAGCTGGTGAAATTAGAGCGCATACAGAATGAAGCTATGCGGGTCATTCTGGGATGCACCAGAGACACTCCAGTAGTGTGTATGCGTTACATCCTTGGTCTGCCTACTGTTGCTGGTAGGCACAAGGTGATGCAAGCGAAGGCATACCTCAGAGTAGCTGCAGACACAGATCACCCGTTGCATGAGGCGCTGGACGTAGTTAAGGGTCAGAAACTGATAAGAGGGAAATCATGGATGGCTCAGGCGGAGGATACGATCAGACAGGTGTGCCCCTTGGAGAACATCAGGCGAGGAGAGGAGTGGGTCAGAGTGCCAGCCGAGCAGTCAGACTTGTGCAGGGTTATAATCACATTGAGCCGGGAGTGCAGGGAGTGGCCAGCAGGGGCCACGGAAGTGGAAATTCAGCAAATAATTCAGGAAAATTCTCGCCCGGGTGATGTGATTATCTACACGGATGGGTCGGTGTTGAGAGGTAGGAGAAGTGCCTGGGGGTTCTTGGCAAAGACTAATGGTCGGCGTTTGGTGCAGGAGAGCCTGGCGTATGATGATACTACATCTAGCTTAAGAATGGAGGTGGAGGCGGTCAGTGCAGCTTTCCGCTGGATAGAGAACACGATACATACACACATTGTGATTGTTACTGACTCAGAAAGCATGCTGAGGAGGGTGAGAACAGGCAAGCTTCGTGCAGAGTGGCTTGCTTCGCTTCGGAGGTCACGTGTAGCAAGCATCACCTGGATCTTTTCTCCTGGGCATGCCGGTGTGCTGGGGAATGAACAGGCGGACAGATTGGCTGGCTCGGCAAAACTTGGTGGAGTATTGATGTATGACAAAACAGATGTGGTTGCGGCCTTGTGGGAGCACGTGTACACCTCGGAGGAGCAAATGGATCACCTTAGTCTGGTAAGAATGAGACAGCGAGGTGTGACGAGGAGATCTGGCCGATGCTCGACGCTCAGAGGAAAGGCGAGACGGACATATAATCAGATTGCTACTGGAACTATTAGTGTTGGAACTCTTCGCTGGCTGCTGAGGATGGGGACGGAGCTCTTATGGGAATGTCCCGAATGCTGTGATGTCGGTTCCTAAATCAATCAATCAATCAATCAATACTTCCTAGGTACTTGAAACTCTTTACTTGTTTCAAGGGATGTTCATTTAGGTGAATTGTTGTTGTTTGTTCTTCTTTAGTTATAGTCATTACCTCTGTTTTGCTTGTGCTAATTTTCATGTTATGTTCCCTACACATTTCGTTTAGACTATTCATGTGGTCTTGTAATTCAGCTTCTGATTTTTCTATTAGTGCTTGGTCGTCTGCAAACAGGAGTTTCTCTAATGGTTAGATTTGCAGATGGTTCTTCTTCTGTGTTCTCGTCATGCGGTATTCTTGCTGTCTCTGCTTGGCTGGTTTCTTTACATATGTTGTCTATATATGTTATGAACAAGAGAGGGGACAGGACACAACCTTGTCGTACTCCAGATCTTATGGTGAAGGGTTCTGAGTGTCCTCCAGTTGCTCTCACTATGCATTCACTGTTGTTGTATAAACTTCTACATAGGTTTGTTAGATGTGTACTCACTCCATATTGTTTAAGGATTTCCCCACAGCTTGTTTCTATCTACCCTATCGAATGCCTTTTCTTGGTCGACAAAGGCTAAGTAGAGTGTTTCATTGAATTCGATTGATTTTTCTATAAGTTGTCTAAGAGCAAAAATGGCATCTGTGCATCCTTTGTTTTTCCTAAATCCAAGTTGCGTTTCGCTTAGCTGGGGTTCTAAAGTAGTTCGTAATCTTTTTTCAAGAATTTTGCAAAATATTTTCCCAGTATGACTCAACAGTGAAATGCCTCTGTATTGTGTGCAGTCTCTTTTGCTGCCTTTGTTTTTCTAAAATGGGATAATTATGGCGTTTCCCCAGTCTCGTGGTGTCTGTTGTTCTACCCAAACATGGTTGAATAGTCTGTGTAGCCAAGCTGTTCCTACTTCTCTTGCTGCTTTAATTAGTTCATTTGGTATTTCATCCTGTCCCGTTGATTTGTTCAATGGGGCTAATCTGATGGCTTCTATAATTTCTTCTTTTAGTATGTCTGGTTCTAATTCTTCGGTGGCATCTGTGTAGGTCTCTTTAATTCCTGTGACATCTGATGGGATGTTGAGAAGTTGTTCAAAATACTGCTTCCATCTTATTAGGATTTGTTTTTGTTCACTTATTGGTTGTCCATTTTCGCTGTTAATTATTTCAGTTGGGTATACTTCTTAGTTTTTCTACGAGCAGTATGTAAATATTCTTTATTATTCTAAAATCTTTCCCATCAATGCTGGTATCTTCCAACATTTTAATCAGTTCATCATGTTTTACTTTATCAAATGCCTTAGTATAATCTAGGAAGCACAAATATATGTCTTTCTGTTTCTCTGTTGACCTTTCTATTAGTGTCTGTAATGTATATATGAGTGGTCTCGAGGTATGGTGTCCGCCTCGAGTGCTGGAGGTCCCGGGTTCAGGCCCCGGTGAGGACCGGGATTTATTTAAAAAATCCACCTGGACTTTCAGTAATAAACTTTCCCCTGGTCGCTGGGTAGTAAGATCGGACGTCCGTGTGTATTGTTGTGCACGTAAAAAATCCCTTGGCAGTTGGAAATCGAAAAAGAGTAGCCTAACGGCGCTGCCCGGGCAAAATTTCGAGTTAAAAATTACCCAAAGTATTTCAGGATCCTCGCCGATGCAACGGAGTTCGTGCATTGAGCTGAGTTTCTCCAGACTCAGGTTTGAGTTAGGAGGAAAACGGAGCACTTATGGGTTAAACCGTGTGCCGTGATGTTGATCCAACGACTAAACTAACAATGTATATATTGCATTGTTTGTGCCCTTTCCCTCCACAAATCCATACTGTTCTTCACTAATTTCTATTTTTATTTTCTTTCTGGTTCTTCTCATTATTATGAACATTTAAATAAACACAATACTCAAACATATACAGCGTATATAACATGTATCCCGATTATAACATAGGGGATTGAACAGGATGCTGAAAAAAAAATCAATCAATCAATAAATAAATAAGTGGCATGAATGAAGATGTTTAACGCAATATCAGTATGAAAAGCAAAGGTTGAATGTTGAAAGGGATACTGAAAAAATAAATAAATAAAAAAAGGGGCATGAATGAAGGTGTATAACGCAATACCAAAATGAATATAAAAATTGTCTAAAAGACATGATTACACAATTTACAGTATGCGAAAAAGCATACCACAACAACCCATAACGTAACACAGACATTAATTTCTGAAATAACATACCCTATTTCAATTATTACCCAGAAGATGTGAACCAGAATATTACTGGAAAAAAAAAATAGACTACAATTTATAATGTTGTGTTTGCTCTAGTTTTATTATGAACTTTAAAATGGTTCATAAAACGTATACAAGTTGCATTTACCCCCGTCAATGTACATCAATATCAGCTTTCCAAAACTTTTGGAAAGTGACCTGAGATAAAACTTTTACCAAAATGGAAAATCCATATTTCCGTATTTGTGCATAGTGGCCATATTTGGCCACAAAACCCTTATATGGAACACCGGCAATGCCAAAAATGGATTTGACCATGTTTAGGAAGTCTTACCGTGTATTAATCCGCATATTCAATTCATACCATTTATGTTAAACGTAAAACTTGTAACACATTTAATAAAGGTACAAGTTAGATAAAGAATATTGCACATTTTTTAATGAATTGAAAGCATTTTAATTTAGCTTTAAAAATCAGCAGTGATTTCTTTTCGTGGTGCGGATGAATTTATTGTGCTTGTACGGGCACTATTCCTGTTATGGAGTGAACTACGGAATAAGGTAGTTCATTGTATAGTTTCCTTTCACGTCAAAACGATGCAAAACATTGCCCACCCAAGCCTTTCAGTCAAAGGAGTTAACGGTGCAGGCGTTACGGGATTAAACGGAAACAACAGTAATATATACGTGACCAACCAAACCACATTACCTGACAACTTTATATTTGAACAAGTCGATCCCAGCCGAGACGAAGATGATTCTGATTCAGACACGGCGCCAGGTTTTGGCCAAGTCAGTCAAGGACATGGCTTTCAACAAAATACCACCAACTCAGATCTCAAACCCGGCAAAAAGACGAAAGGGAGAGTTAAGATTAAAATGGAATTCATTGAAAACAAGTTGAGACGATATACGACATTTAGCAAACGAAAAACCGGAATCATGAAAAAGGTAGGCACCTAATCCTAACTAAATATAGTACTTACTACTGTCGATCCATTTTAAAGCGACGAATAGCAAATAAGACGGGCTGGAGTGCAAACAACAGTGTGTGTGTGTATTTATTTTAATGTTTATGTCATTGCTGTTGTTGGTATTTTATGTAACGCCCATGAACGTGATGCCAATTTGCTGTCTGAACTTCTTTGGTATTATTGTTGTACTTATTGCATGCAAACAAACATGTTTTGATCGGGTGAGTCTTTTAGGTGACCTAAGAAAAGCTCACCCCACCTCCTGCCCTGCCCCTATACAGAAGAAAAGCAATAATTACCGTATACATAGAATAGATGTAAACTAAACGGATGAGTTGAACTCGTAGAAGTAAAATTACTAGTACAGATTTAATATATAATAATAATAGTGCAGGTCAATTTAAAAACAAATGTACAGTATAAGTATAATAATAAAAATATAATCATAAATAACAAATACAAAAATGAAATAAACTTTAATAGTACTTCTACTGCACGGTTGTGTTGGTATATTATATTTTATGAAATGGTATGGGTGTCGATTGTTAAGAAAAGTAATGGCCCAGACTACTGAATGTAAACTTGCCCAGGAATCACGACCAGCCAAAACATGCTGAGGGTGACTGCTATGTCCTGTTATTTTTATCATATCAAATGCAGCAGTTACTTATAAAAAGAAATTAATATTTTTTTATTTTTTTTTTAGCATATCCTTTACAGGACTTAGCTGTCAACACCAGCATCTTTCAGCTGTATGTTGATCTCTTGGCAAGATTACTCTCAGTAGTTTGCCATTGCTTTCTGAGCGGCCGGCTCAGTATCCCGCAAGTCACGAGCGGGGGTCGAACCGCCTCAGCTCTCGCTCCGCTACGAGACTCTGCGTGATAAACGGGATTACAGAGAGAAAGTGTTGTAACTCCACAGCCAGAGAGACCGGCGAAATTAATATAGATCAGATAAACAAGGATAGTACTGACTAATAGTACTGATGACATAGGAACATGTGACACAGATAAAGAAAGTTAGTTAGTTGCATATCTTTTACAGGACATCGCAGTCAACCCCAGTTGTCTTTGGATGTTTGTAATTTCATGGCAAGTTTACATTAAGTAATTTGCCATTGAATGACTGGCACTCATACCGTTGTATGAAAACCAGCAAAAGGTGGTCTGCTTCCAAATGACCCCTTAACTGTGTTTCGAACGTGGTATGTGGGATTACGAACTGCGTTGTAATTCCTTCTCTTCAGAGGCGGCTTAGAGATATAGAAAAGAATTGCTGTAAGAATGAACAATGTAATGAAATACAGAAATGTAATAAGTACACAAATCCGCTTATTAACTCACTTTGATTGGTTAATTCATTAATGTATTCAGTCATGATCTTCACCGTGCTGCTCAACTATCATTTAGTGCTCAGATCTACTCCATCACATTACACTGTGGGAGGGGAGAGGTGTGTCTCTTCACCATGTTTCTAAACTATCATTTAGTGCTCAGATCTACTCCATCACATTACACTGTGGGAGGGGAGAGGTGTGTCTCAGTTTAGGGCAGCAATTTTTTTTGCATTGGTGAGGATCTTGCTGTGTGTGTATACCACAAGCCACATATGTTGTAAACTATCCTTTGTGGGTTTGTTGTCTAATATTGACACGTCTTGTGTGCATACGTGCGTGCGTGTTTGTGATTATAACCATCAGTCCTGAGCCCTGCAGCACAGCATTTGTGTCAATGTTATCTGTGATACCTTCATCCCTGAATCCTGCAGGACACTAGTCTCAGCATTTGTGTCTATGTTATCTCTGAGTGGAAGTCTCTGAAGTTGACACAGCCAAAAATGTCAAGAAAGACAAGGTGGAGGTCTTCAAGTGCTGTGCTGCAGAGGCCAAAAATGCAAAATGGGAATGTTTCATGAAGGAGATTGGAGGTGATAAAACACTGCGAAAATTCTGGAAACTGCACAGACAAATGCAAAGAAAAGATCGGCCTATGACAGTGGGAACAATTTATAGAGATGATGGTGTGCGTGTGACAACAGACAAAGAGAAAGAGGAGGCGTTTTTCCAGAGATTTTTAGAGCAGACCAATCATAATAATGCGGACACCAGGGATGCAGTTAGAGAGGAATTATCTGGCACCATGAAGAATATGCATTATGAAGACATCATATGGATTGAAGATGTTAAACATATTTTGAAAAAGGCAAAAGACATGGCACCAGGGCTCGATGGGGTTAGGTATGGCCACATGAAGGTTTTGAGCGAGGCAGACCTGAAGGAGATGACCGACTGCTTTAACCAGAGCATTAGGACAGCATCAGTACCGCAGGATTGGTTGCACAGCTATTTCATCCCTCTCCCAAAACCATTCAAGGATCATTCAAAGCTTAGAGGCTTTAGGATCATCACCCTTCAAAATACATTTGGGAAGGTTCTAGAGATGATAGTCGCTGTCAAGCTGCAAGAGTTTTTGAAAAGGGGGAAGCTTCTTCTAAGAGGCCTGGGGAGCTGCAGGCCAGGAAAAGATACCTGGTCAAATGCAGCCACTTTTGCCTTTGATGTTTATGAGGGGTTCCAGAGTAGACAGGAAACGATGGTGGCAGCGCTTGATCTAGGGGATGCATACAATAGAGTTCGATATGATAATTTGATGACCGCACTGATGGAGAAGGGGGTCAATCCCAGGTTGGTGAACTGGATAGCAGCCGTCCTGCATTCTCATCGGGTTGCTCTCCGTCTGGGTGCATGGACCTGAGAGCCACATATTTTAACCCTGGGACTCCCACAGGGATCTGCAATCTCTCTGGTGCTCTTTAACGTGTATACGGGCAAGATTACAAACCTAGAAGCACCAGGGGTTGGAAGGATACTAACATTTGCAGATAATATTCTTGCATATAGGCAGGGGAGAGATAGGGAGCAAACAGCCCAGGAGCTACAGGCGACAGTAGACAAAGTGATTGGCTGGTGCACTGAAATGAGTGCTGTCATCTACCTGGAAAAGG
Source organism: Cepaea nemoralis (assembly GCA_014155875.1). Classification (NCBI taxonomy): domain Eukaryota; kingdom Metazoa; phylum Mollusca; class Gastropoda; order Stylommatophora; family Helicidae; genus Cepaea; species Cepaea nemoralis. Next base: position 537,579 of record JACEFZ010004764.1, on the reverse strand, counting down.
CGGCTGTTTTGTGGTGCTCTCTAGATAACAGGATTGTGGAAGCTGATGTCCCAAGCCTCGCAATAGATGGTAGAAGCGTCAACAGAGAGAACAAACTGAAGTATCTGGGAATCACATTTGACAGGAGTCTGTCCTTCAAGGACCATGTGGAGACGGTTGTGACAAGATCTCAAAAGGGACTCAATGCACTTAAAACTATGGCTGCAATGGACACAGAGCAGAGAATGCTTTTCACACTATACCAGCACTTGATCCTCTCAGTGATTGATTATGGACTAGGACTGCTCACTGTCTCAAAGAGTCAGCTGGTGAAATTAGAGCGCATACAGAACGAAGCTATGCGAGTCATTCTGGGATGCACCAGAGACACCCCAGTAGTGTGTATGTGTTACATCCTTGGTCTGCCGACTGTTGCTGGTAGGCTCAAGGTGATGCAGGCGAAGGCATACCTCAGAGTAGCTGCAGACACAGATCACCCGTTGCATGAGGCGCTGGACGCAGTTAAGGGTCAGCGACTGATAAGAGGGAAATCATGGATGGCTCAGGCGGAGGATACGATCAGACAGGTGTGCCCCTTGGAGAACATTAGGCAAGGAGAGGAGTGAGTCAGAGTGCCAGTGGAGCAGTCAAACTTGTGCAGAGTTGTAATCACAATGAGCCGGGAGTGCATGGAGTTGCCAGCAGGGGCCACTGAAGTGGAAATCCAGCAAATAATTCAGGATAATGTTCACTCGGGTGATGTGATTATCTACACAGATGGGTCAGTATTGAGAGGTAGGAGAAGTGCCTGGGGGTTCTTAGCAAAAGCTAATGGTCGACGTTTGGTGCAGGAGAGCCTGGCATATGATACCACAACATCTAGCTTAAGAATGGAGGTGGAGGCAGTCAGTGCAGCTTTCTGCTGGATGGAGAATACGATACACACACACATCGTGATTGTAATTGACTCAGAAAGCATGCTGAGGAAGGTGAGGACAGGCAAGCTTCGGGCAGAGTGGCTTGCTTCACTTCGGAGGTCACGGGTGGCAAGCATCGCCTGGATCTTTTCTCTGGGGCATACCGGTGTGCTGGGGAATTAACAGGAGGACAGATTGGCTGGCTCTGCAAAACTTGGTGGAGTATTGATGCATGACAAGGCAGATGTGGTTGCGGCCTTGTGGGAGCACGTGTACACCTGAGGAGCAAATGGATCACCATAATCTGGCAAGAATGAGACAGCAAGGAGTGACGAGGGGATCTGGCCGACGCTCAGAGGAAAGGCGAGACGGACATATAATCAGATACTGGTACTATTAGTGTTGGAACTCTTCGCTGGCTGCTGAGGATGGGGACGGAGCGCTTATGGGAATGCCCCGAATGCTGTGATGTCAGTTACTAAATCAATCAATCATGTTATCTCTGATACATTCATTCCTGAACCCTGCAGGACTCTAGTCTCTGCATTTGTGTCTCTGTTATCTGTGATACTTTCATTCCTGAACCCTGCAGAACACTAGTATCTCAGCACAGCATTTGCATCTATGTTATCTGTGATAGGTCATACATTGAGAAAACCAGAGAAAAGTATAATTTATCATCACCATGTGCATTGACGATAAGTGTGGGCGGTCAAGATTCACCATCTCACACAATCACCATCTCACACAATCACCAAATCACCAGAGTCATGGATCAACTCCTGTTCTTTTTTCGACCATGCCACGTGGCCAAGCCATCCAGATACTTACTTATCCCCTTGTTCTTTTCTCCTCAATTTTACCTGTTGTCACCAAGTTCTCTAATTTATTTCTTTTCATAACATGTTCAAAAATGTTGACTGTCTATGTCTAATTTCTCTAATCAGTTTATAATTTTCATTTGTTTCTTGTAGGACTTGCTCATTGGTTTTTCTGTCTTTACATGGTATTCTTTGCCTTTTCCTCAGAAACCACATTTCCACAGCTATTAGATGTTTTTCAGCTTGTCTGCTCATTGTCCACAGTTGACATCCATGCAAAAGTACAGGATCTATGTAGCATTTCAACACTCTTTTTTCTCGATGCTTGTGACATCTTTTTATTGGTCAGTATATTTTCCATCTTTCAAAAAGCTACCTTTGCCATAGTGATTCTTGTTCTAATCTTTTCAAGGTACAGCTCATCAGATATTATGACTGTTCCGAGTTAGTTAGTTGTACACTTATTTCAGAATATTCCCTAGTATAACTAGAAAGGCCCTAGTCTAGAGCCCAGGGAAAACAGAAATAGAGGAAGATCTAAAAACTCACACACAAAAGTCGAAACAGAAATGAAGAATATGAGGAGGGCATGGGCAGAGCTGCATGGGATAGCTAAAGAGCCTAAAGAGTGAGTTCCTCCAATGGGGGAAAGAGATGAAGTGTAGTTGAAATGTTATCTAACAATTAGCATTTTTACATTTAATTAAATGGAGATCAGAGTGACTTAGTGGTATTCAAGGGTAGACAAAGCTAAAAATAATTCATGAGTCAGATCCTTTTTTTTTTCAGTAGCCAGCATATTATTTTATCAATTTTTTAAAGAATTTAATTTGAACATTTCAGGCATCAGGTAAAACTTTCCAGGAACCCTGCCCTGTATTTCTATACTCCTGATGATATAGCGTCTCATCTAGATTTGAAAATACTGGGTCCAAATATAGTTGATGATATTCTCATATCATGAAAAAAATAGATCTCTTTTGCTAGAGGAAAGGCGAGACGGACACACAGTCAGACTGCAGTTGATACTAGGGCTGTACCGGATTCAAATTTTTGAAATCCGGCCGGATTTATAAAGTGAGATCCGGCCGGAGCCAGATTTACAAATAAAACAATAAAAATAAAATAACGTACTACATCACTTGACTTAGGTGAGTGGAGTCACTCGACTGTTCATTACTGCAGTTCATTACTATAGACATGACAATGATGACATATACTCATATTAAATCATTTAAATGTAAAATAATTACATTTACATTAGAATAAGTAATTAAGTAATATTAAGTTCCATAAGTTCAAGATGAAACATAATACATAAGCACATAATGCTAATTTAGTAATTTTAATTTTTAGTTTTCACATTGTTTTCAGTTGGCAAATTGGAAGCTCAGTTACAACTCACAACAACAGTACATTGAACAGATTGAATTTATTGAAATACATTCATTCAGTAATTTCACTATTTCAGTCAGTCAGTCTTCATTATGGCTGTGAAGTTGAACTCTCAGAGTCAAGAAGGGACGAGTTGTATTTCAGGAAAATCGTCTCCGCATTTTGTGGTTAAAGGCTACAACGGTGGTCAGTGATAATGTCTCCTGCGGTACTGAACAGCCTTTCCGATGGCACACTTGTAGGTGGTGGTGCAAGAAATGCCTGCGCCAGTCTAGCCATACTTGGAAATCTTTGCTTATTGGCATGCCACCATGAAACTGGATCTGACTGTCGAGTTTGAAGTGGCTCTGACAGGTACTGTGTCACCTCAGTGTTAATGCTGTTGACTTCGGCACTTGCAGAACAATCTGTGGTGGGATTTTCCTCGACAATTGTGTCAAAACAGCTCCATAGGCTGGACTCGTACTGTGTGGCAGTGCTTACAGAAGTCAAAACACTAGTACTACTACCACTACTAGTAGCTGATGGATCCTGTGGACTGACTGAATCAATAATGGAGTTAGCTGCTAACAGCAGATGGGCTCGTGCATCACTTCTACCACGTTCGGAGAAGAAGCACAGCTTGAATCGAGGATCCAGTAGTGTGGCACAGGTGTAAATACTGTTGGATTCAATGTCCGCAAATCTGCTGCTAACAGCTTCAAGCAGGGCTGCTTTCATAGTTTTGATCCCAGCATCACTACCTTCTTTCTGGAGGAAAGCCATGAGTGTTTTCACTAATGGGATCACAACTGATATTGATGCCTGAGCTGCACTTATTTCATGTGTGATTTCTTCAAATGGTGCCAAAGTAGCTACCACATTCTCCGTGACTGCCCACTGCTGTGCCGTTAGCCCAGTTACCTAATCAATTTCAACACAGTACAGGCTGATACTGCACCGTTGTTCTAACAGACGTCGTATAATATAGAACGTTGAGTTCCATCGTGTTGTCACGTCCTGGATAAGCTGATGTTGTGGTAGGTTTAATTCATTTTGAAGTTCATGCAAACAACTGGTTGCTGAAGAAGAGTGTTTGAAATGTCCTACCAATTTTCTTCCAGTACTGATGATGCCAGCAAAATACTTTTGACTCAAAAGACCATCACGCACACACAGCTGCAGTGTGTGTGCAAAACATCCAACACTTGAATAGCTGCCATCATGAAAGCATGTGGCAATGTTGAATGCATTGTCTCTCACAACAACATGGCACTTCTCACGTGCAATTGACCACTCATCCAGCATCATTTCAAAATGTGCAAGCAAGTTTGTGGCCGTGTGATGTTCATCAAATGCAGTACAATGGAAGACTACACTGCGGTGAACGAAGGAGTCTGTTAACCAATGGCCAGTGAGGCCCATAAATGACTGAGTGGTGTGTTCAGCTGTCCATGTATCTGTTGTGAATGATATGTAATCAGTGTCAGATATCATTGCTGTAATTTTTACCTTCAGACGTTTACACATGTCAGGAATGACATGTTCAGCAAAGTACTTTCTTGAAGGCAATTCATACCTTTTTTCCATTGTATGCATCAACTCTCTGAAACCTGGTCGTTCCACTACTTGAAAAGGCTCCATATCTATGGCTATCATTCGGGCTATGGCAGCATGAATGTGTTTAGCATTGGGACTGTTGATGTCCCAAATTTTGGCCCGGTCCCATGCCTGCACAATTGACTGCTGTATACTGCTGCTTGCTTTGTGCAAACACGGTCCCAGATTCATCATAGATGTGGTCGCCAATACACTGGCCTCCAATGATGCTTTCTTTTCCATCATTTTGTCATAGCTTTTCCTGTGCATCGATCGCAAATGGGTCTGCATTGATGATGTTGAGAAGTCTTTGGGGCGATCTGATCGTCCACGCGATAACTGTTTGTCACACAACTTACATATTACCTTCGCTGAATCATCGTCTTTAACCTTGAAGTAATCCCAAACGGTGCTGTAAGACTTAGATTTTGATGCCATTTTATTTTATGGGCAAGACCAAAGAAATTTACGAAAATAAGGAATATTCAAGTCCCACAAACTCATGAAGTAATGCACCATTAAAATTCAAAATGAGTGTTTTTTTCTTAAAATTCTTATTACATCAGCGAGAAATAGTAAACCGGAAGTGCTAATATATTGCCTAAAATTCGGCTTGGTCTCATGAAACATATACAGAAAATTCACGTGACTAGGCAACACAAATTCGGCAAAATTGGACCGGAGCCAGAGCCGAAGCCGGATTTGTAAAAGTGGCCGGATTCCGGATTTGCCGGAGCCGGAGCCAAAATCCGGTACACCCCTAGTTGATACCATCAGTATTTAAACTCTGCTATGGGTTGTTGAAAATGGGGACAGAGCGAATATGGGAATGTCCTGAGTGCTGTGATGTTGATTCTTGAATCAACTCTGGAAGAAGAGGCTTGGTCAACCAGCATGGAGATGGACACAGGACATTGCAGAGATCTTGGCCATGAAGATGCTTTAGGCAAGATTGAGAAACTTGTAGGCGGGCTATGATGGGAGCAGTGTACTGCAGAGGGCCTGCTACATGATAATGATGTTGAAGAGGGAAGGCAAACCTGGACCCTTAAAATGTCATGTTGAAACACATGTATCACCTGAGATGTTGCTGCTGTCAAACAGACACAATGCAATCACTGTCCTTTTCATGACAAATGAAGAAGTAAACAAGAGGAGGAGAAAAGAGAGAGAGGGGGGTGTGTACAAAGAACAATAATGATTGACATTTAAAGATAAAAGCTTTAACCATGTAAAAGTGAAATGTGATATTCTCACTCAGTTCTATTACTTAATTGAAAATGACAAGTGGATGAAAATTTGTAATTAACTGAATGCAATTCTACAACAGTTAGAAGCTAGTTTACTGTTCATTATGTGAAAGTGAGGTCCAAACAGAAATTATGAAAGTTAGCTTTGAAATGGTATTTACAGTTAGTTAGCAGTGTTGTATATTTGTAGTTATGCAACTTGAAAATGAAAGCTTTATGGGTATCTATAGGAATACTTTAATTAGTTATTTCCCAGTAAGGCTATAATACTGGCACCTTGCCATCTTGACAGACGATAGTTTGTTACACAGTGCTTCACAACAGGCATAATATCTACAACCCATTGAAGTAGAACACCAGGAATGGAGTTATATCTCTCCATAGCACAAAGCCTGGGCTGAATTGCAGAGACCATGCATTGCCAATGCAGCATGGTCTTATCTCTCGGGCCGGCCTAGTTTACTTCAGAGGAAAGGTAACACAAATACATCTGGAACAGTAAGGACAACCTGGTTAACAAATGCTTTGAAAAAACTGAATGTGTTGCCCGAAAGGCTTATATATAAAACTGGCCTCTTGCAAACAGGCACAAGGCAATTATGTCCAAATATCCCACAAATGCAGAAGAAGAATTGGTTATCTTTGTTAATATTTGACTGAAGAAGTTATTCTTTGAAGAGTCTTCATCCTTACCTTTGTATTTTCTTCTAGGCATATGAACTATCCACCCTGACTGGCACACAAGTCATGTTGCTGGTTGCCAGTGAGACAGGGCATGTGTACACATTCGCCACACGCAAGCTACAGCCAATGATCACTAGTGACAGTGGGAAGGCTCTAATTCAGACTTGCCTCAATTCTCCAGACCCTCCACCAGGCACACCATCTGGGAATGTTCTAGAACAACGAATGAATCCTTCTGGATTTGAAGAAACAGATTTGTCTTGTGCTGTTGGGGATGATGATCTGCCTAAGGTAGGTATGTGTTCAGAAAACCTGTAAGGGACATGCAACTAACTATTTTTAAAATCATTACAGGTTTTGTCATTTCTCATGTCTACATATCTTACATAGCACTTCATGCATTTCCTAGTTTCTGACTTTGGGACAGTTAATTTGGTGTGTCTTAAGCTTCTTAGGTCTTTTCCTGTACTCCTGGGTATATTATCAGGAGAAATGAACTTGACAGCTTTATGACAACTGACAAACTTGATGGGAAAACAACAAGAGGAAGACAGTGAGAAATGCTTTTATGGCTTGGCAAAATGACATATATTCGGAACAAGAACACATACTTGATCTGATACTCTAGTGATCATGTGAAATGTGTGCCTACAATCTAAATGACAGGTAACACAACATAACACTCTGTTCATGAGTAGACTCATTAATTCATTTAGTAGCATGTCCTTTGCAGAACCTCACTCCCATGACAACCCTTCCGGAAAACTTCTCAATCATAAGCAAGATGTCTACGTCTGATACACTAATCCGGAGATAATCTGCCACATCCTGCACTCTTCCTCTCATCCCAGGCATGTACCTCTCCATTATTGTTCTCTCCAAACTTTCATGACTAACCACGCTAAATTCAGATACCCTACTGTCTTGACAGACAAGGCAAGTCAAGTAGTTAATCATGAGACAGTATTGCTTGTCAAAAAGAAAATCCTAACCTGCACAGTTCGCGGCAACTGCACTAGCCAGGCGGCCTTTATTCCTCGGGCTCAAAGACCCCTCTGCCATACACCGCAAGGTACTATATTGGCAGTAAATGACAGTTGACAAAGAGATTGGTTTACATTCAATCCCCATCAGTCGCAGAAATAATGCTTGCCTGCTTACTTGCGTTCACTGGCTGTGAACTCCTGCGTGAAGTCCTGTATGTTGGATGAAGACATCCTGTTGTCCAACATCAGTGTGATGTCATACCGGACTGAAGTTTGCGTGAGTATCCGTTGTCCCATGTCTGGCTTATTGGTGCGCAGACTGGTGGTTCCTCACTGTGCAGGCAGATACTCTCCGGCTTCGGAAGAATCAGCGATCCTACTATGTTGGCCAGGACCCCGAAGGGACCTGTTGCCCAGGATGCATGACTAGGGCATGTTAGTAGGTCTTGGCCAGTATAGAATCTGGCCCTGGTGCCTTGGAAACACCTCTGCGTCCCACAGAAATGTTGTTTCCCTACATCTAATGAACTTAGAATATTTAACCCTGACGGCAAATCAATACACCTATGTGGACCATAAACATGGAGAAAAACTAAAACATTTGTTAATAAACAACAAACATTCATTAGTTGGTGCTTTTGCAGAATAGAAGGACTAAAATGGTACTATAGAATCAGTAGTGTGGAGCTCAGAGAGAACAAAACAAATGCCAGATAATCAATAGATGGTGGAAAATGTGGCAGCTGGATAGGAAAAACATTGAAAACCCTGTTGATGGTAGAAAGTTCTTCCTCTGGAACACACAAGATAAAAAAAATAGAGGGAAACCTAAAAATGCACGGAGAAGAGAATTAGAGACTGAGATAAATACAATGGGGGAAAACATGGACAGAGCTGCAAGAGGTAAGAATAAATAGAATTTGGGGTGAGTTGGTTGGGTATTTTTGCTCCATTGGGGGATGAAAGAAGAAGAGGAAGAAGACCAGTATGTGTTTGAGGTTGACCTGGCCTCATTAAATGGATACTGGAGAACTTTCTAGGAATTATCTGGGAAAGAAAGGTAACTACCCCCTACACCTCATGATACGGTGGCCTGTGAAGATCTTCTTCACACCTCGGTCTTCCATACTCCAATAATCATAATTTGTCAGTGCTGAACTATTATCTCATCACTGTCTCTGTTGACTACTCAGTATTCTTTTTTGGACAAATAACATCCTTTGTTATAAGTGGGATAAATTCTTCTCTTCTATTTGTTCATCCTGAAAGTGGTATTACAGTATTTGTGCCCTTGGTCCAACATATCCTATTTCAATGCAGCTATATTTGGAAGTAGGTTTACCTTCTGTCTAGATCTGTAAATGTTTTGTTGTGTGTTGGTTTTCATATTTTTGAAACTTTGCCGGGAGAAGTGGCTTATATAGTCTGCTCATTACAATTTCAAATGAAGAGCAGCATGGCATACTTCCGGTATGCTAATGGTGGAGTAGCCGGTTCACCCCCCTGCACAGGTCTGTCGGATTAAAATGTTGACTTATCATCCTTGAGTTGGGGACGTAAATTACAAGTACTCCAGAAGCCAGAGTGGGTTCGCCTGATGACGAGGAACACTGGTAATAAGGAAAGCTAATCCTCATGCAAAATCAGTCCAGTGTACTTCCCAGTAGTGGCAACTACTAGTATTAGTAGCATGTGTGTAAATGACGCTTGCGTTCAAAGCAGGCAAATGCCCACACAAAAATTAATTTCTGTTTAAAAATATTTTTACCATATAAATTAGGACATCCTAGTTAATAGTATTTATCTGAAAAGGTTAGACATCCCCGCTCTTCCTTGTGATAAGGCCATAGGACAGTTTGACAACCTCTGAAAAGTTGCTCTAAGTGTATGGTCCTCAATTGGGTTAGGCCCGACTGGTAGAAAGTTACAGATGGATTCCGTACTTTTAACTAGGATAAATGATGTCTGTTATAATTTTAGGGCTGTTCTTTCAGTATGGATGGAAATGCTGGACAATGATTAATGAAATAGTGAAGAAACTAGTGGCAGGAGAGAAATGATTAATGAAATAATGAAGAAACTAGAGGCAGTGGAGAAATGATCAATGAAATTGTGAAGAAACTAGAGGCAGTGGAGAAGTGATTAATGAAATAGTGAAGAAACTAGAGGTAGTGGAGAAATGATGTATGAAATTGTGAAGAAACTAGAGGCAGTGGAGAAGTGATTAATGAAATAGTGAAGAAACTAGAGGCAGGGAGGAAATGATTAATGACATTGGGAAGAAACTAGAGGCAGTGGAGAAATGATTTATGAAATAGTGAAGAAACTAGAGGCAGGAGATAAATGATTAATGACATTGGGAAGAAACTAGAGGCAGTGGAGATGGGATGTTTGAGAATAATGTTGAGAATGTCATGGACATAGAAGACAGCAAACACTGTGGATTAAAGAGCTTTCAGTGTTACAAGATCATTCTTCATAAGGACAAAGGGAAAGACAAATGAAACATATGGAGCATATAAAAAGAATAGATAAAGAAAGTAAAGGACCCTTTTACACTTTCTATGGTGTATTGGGTATATGGTGCCAGACCTACATTTTTATAGACAAATTGCCACTCGAGAGGTGAAGTGGTCAGTATGTCACCGGCTACTCCACTTTGCAATACATTTCCTGGCACTAATTTTAGGCTGACTGAACATAGGAGACTGGGCATTTTAAAACAAACTGCCTTGATTTATAACTCATGACCAGCAGACAAGCATCTTGCCACTATGCTACTGCCTCCCCTATCAGAAGAGGTGAAATCGAGAAATTAGCTTTTTGTGAGAAAATATGAGGAAAGAGAGGCTGAGGAAAACAGAAAGATGTATACGGACAGCTTAAATAGCTGGGTAACAAATAATAATACCAGCGATACCAGCTTTATCAAAATATCAGACTGTAGAGAGGATTGAAGAATCAAGATCCCCAGTGTCTGTCGCAAACCAGAAGGAGACGAATCCTTTTAAATAGTGGAGGGTGTTTGTTTATTTATGCCCATCCTGTTGTTGGGTTGGTAGGAGATAGTTTGTCATGTCTGCATTGTGGTCTGTAGACTTAAAATTGATTGAGCCATGTTAGTTGCTTGAGTTAGGGAAGTAACCAGTGAACAAAGAAACCTAGTCATGTGACAAACTTCCCTTGCATAATCCTCCATTTGTTATTTACTCATAAAGCTGTGCAGTGGTGCACATCATGTCCTGGTAGTTTCACAATCTTTTTAAGTGTGTCAATTCATTCATGTGCTATTTAGAAAGTGAAACTCTTTACAATTTCTCAGTTGGTAATTTCTGAATGGAGTAGAAACAGTTATATACATGTCTGTACGCACAATTATTGTATAGCTCAGTTGTCACTAGTTGAAACTTTACTATTTCTCAGTTGGTGATTTCTGAATACAGTGAGCAGAAAAAGTTGTGTACATCCACAATTATTGTTTTACTCAGTTGTCACTGCTTGCAATTGTCAGCTGACATGGTCTTGCTACCTACATCAAGAGGCTTATTAACCCTGCATTGTATTGTCAGATCCTGTAACTCACAATCTTGTTGTAATCTTGACATGTTACATGTTTGAGTCACGTTGGATCCATTAGGGAGTGGGATGTTTTGCAGCCAGTCATTCATCTTGTCCAGCTGTTGCAGTGATGTAAAATCTCCCAACAGATAAAACCATTGTTTTTATGTGACAGCTCATTAGTAAATCCCTTTGCGACTCTCTTCACTTCAGTATGACTAGTCTAGATTCATTGTAACTTAAAAAAAAAGAACCTGCTCTAATTTGTATTTTATAATGCACCAGTTCATTTCTCTGTATTTGTGTATGTCATCCTATAACTTCTTCTTTCTTTCGCTGTGTATTTGTAAAATGTCATTGTTGTCACTTCATGTGGGGAAAACACTTTGGGCATATAATTGCTGTGTATGTTTTAGCTAAACCACATTTGAAGGCATTCGTTGAAAAGTACATAAAATCTCTCTTTCATCATCATCTTCCACTTTTGCCTTCAAGCGCTGTGGGAAAAGAAGAAGGAAATACCACAATGTAATATACAAGTAGATGGGAATGTTCTTGAACAAGTGAATCGGTACAATTATCTCGGAAGTCATAACATCTGATGAGAGATGCCTTGAAGAGATTAGAACAAGAATCGCTATGGGGAAGGCAGCCTTTTGCAAGATGAAAAACATACTGACTAAGTAATAAAAAGATGTCATTTTGCAACGAGAAAAAGAGTTTTGAGGTGCTACATAGAACCTGTGCTTTTGTATGGATGTGAAGCGTGGCCAATGAGCAGACAAGCTGAAAAACATCTGATAGCTGTGGAAATGTAATTTCTGAGGAAAATGCAAAGAATACCATGGGCAGACAGAAAAACCAATGACCAAGTCCTACAAGAAACAGATGAAAATCGTAATCTGATTAGAGAAATTAGACATAGACAGTCACAATTGTGTGGTCACGTTATGAGAAGAAATAAATTAGAGAACTTGGTGACACCTGGCAAGATCGAGGGGAAGAGAACAATGGGAGGGCAGAGAAGTAAATACCTGGATGACTTGGCCACGTTGTATGGTCGAGACAGGAACGCTGAGCTGATCCACGACTCTGGTGATCGAGTGAAATGGCAAAACATGACCGCCCACGCTTACCGGCAGGGCACATGATAGATAAGTCGTGGGGAGGAATCATTATCGATCCAGCGCCCGATGGTTGGCACTGGATAGTTTCATTCCGTGTGGTTTTACAATGTATTTGATGTCGTCAATCCATTTTCTTCTCGGGCGTCCTCTTTTTCTCCTAGCAGATTTCTTTATGTAATGCAAGAGATTAACGATGATTCATAATTCTCAGGCATACCAGGTCGAGTGTTCGATATCAGCCGCGGCCAGTATGGGAGCAGGTCGCTTTGCGTTGATTTCGGTGGTTTGGGCGTCAACCGTTCAGAAAGCAGTTGCAACACACTCATCGTAAAAGTATCCTAGTACATCCATCCATCATGTGTCATGCCGATAAGCGTGGGCGGTCATGTTTTGCCATCTCACTCGATCTCCAGAGTCGTGGATCAGCTCCGAGTTCCTGTCTCGACCATGCCACGTGGCCAAGCCATCCAGGTATTTACTTCTTGGTCTTCCCCTTGGTCTCTTCCCTTCGATCTTGCCAGTCGTCACCAAGTTCTCCAAGTCATTTCTTCTCATAACATGCCCACGTTTTTTTTTTTTTTTACTGTCTACGTCTAATCTTTCTAATCAGTTTACGATTTTCATTTGTTTCTCGAAGGACTTGTTCATTGGTTTTTCTGTCTGTCCATGGTCTTCTTTGTATTTTCCTCAGAAACCACATTTCCACAGCCATCAAATGTTTTTCAGCTTGTCTGCTAATTGTCCACGCTTCACATCCATACAAAAGTACAGGATCTATGTAACACTTCAACACTCTATTTCTCGTTTCAATTGATATCTTATACCTAGTACATCACAAACCACAAATAAATCCTGGACTTGATTGCAGCGTCCTGTAAACGATACGTGACCAACGTTTATGTGCAACATGGAAACGCTGGATAAAACATTTCGGAGGCTCATCGCAGCCCACCTTAATTGTGGAGATGACACTGTATGAAGAAGAGCAAAGATTGGTGAAGGAGGTGCTCTGTTTACGATGAATTAAAACGCCGCACGGCAGTCAGATACCCCAGGATGTCCGTTGCCGGTCTGAAGTAACCATTCTGGGTTGCCTGCCAGCAGTGGGGAAGACGTGGGCGCCTCGAGCTATAATTAGACATGTACCTCCCCTGCCCATGTTGAACAAACCGAAAGTCGCGGTTTTTTCGTTGTTTGGCGCTATGCCGCATAGAGTTATAGTTATTCACATGTTTGTTACCTTTCTTACTGTGATCTATGGTTGCGGCTGGGATGGGGGAGAGAGCGGTTTGGAGAGGGGGTGTCATTCGGTATTGTCTATCTCTCCCGCCCCCCATTCCTTAAAGTTAGTGGCATACCCGTTACAGGACTTTGCAGTCAACACCAGCATTTTTATGCTGTTGTGATGTCTTGGCAAGTTTACGTTCAGTAGTTTGCCATTGTTTTCTGAACGGCCGGCACCCATACCATTTCGTAAAAAAACAACAACACAACGCGGTCTGTTGCCAAATCACGCGCAGCTGTGTTTCGAACGAGGGTATGCGGGATCACGAACCGCGCCCGCAAATCTGTCGTCACGAAGCCGGCTGCCTTTCCTTATGTATACATAAATCACGTATGCAAGATACAGTCAATCCTTGTCATTAGGTGCTATCATTATTGAATCAGTATAACCTATAGCGCTGCGTGGCGAAAGTGTTATAGACGCGGTTCGTAATCCCGCTTACCCGCGTTCGAAACGCATCCGCGCGCGATTTGGCAGCAGACCGCGTTGCTCTGGGTTTTAACGAATTGGTATGGGAGCCGGTCGTTCAGAAAGCGATGACCAACTACTGAACGTAAGCTTGCCAAGACATCACAAACAGCAGTAAAATGCTGGTGTTGACAGCGATGTCCTGTTAAAAGGATATTATAGGGCGGGTTGGTGTGACGGTTATGAAGCTGAGCTGACGCCCGCGTGGTCGCGGCCAGACGAAGTTTCGATTCTTGCAGTCACAGTTCGCGACTGGAGGAAAAGACTGACCACTTATCCCTTAGTGTACTCGGACCTAACAAATGTGATGGCTCGAATACTTCATATACCCGCAGCAGGTTCTTGCCAGGGGACTTGTGTATTACATGGGAATTTATCATACGAGGGGGCTTAAATAAAAACCTTAAATGTTCCCCCCCCCCCCCACTCTTTGCGTTGTCCAAACAGGCGGAAAACACTTGGGGTTAGGTCTGACTAGTACGGGGAATGTGGTACACATTGAAAGTGGAGGTCTTAGATAGTTTCAACCGTTGCGCGGGCAGTATGGAGTCGAACATTGTTATGTTGCGAAAGAACACCTTTACTCAGAAGTTCACGCCGTTTGGATTTGATTGCGGGTGGAAACTCCCTACTCCACACATAAACTTGCTGGATTGACAATCATTCATCACCACACTGCCGATGAGTTTTTATAGGTTTCACCCTTCACTGATAAAAAAAAAACCATAACAACTGATAACAGAAGCTGCTTCTCCTTTGTGCATGTCAAAAGTGGGGCGGCCATCTTTAAACTTATGTAGCGCAATGGCTCCTTTGTTGTATTACAAGATACTTCACTTTGTAATTATTATAATTAGTGGCGAGAGTTTCCGCATCCACAAGCCTCGGACAGCGTCCTGAGCAGTTGGCAGCCTCTTAAGTTATTAGAGTAAAAGAGTTGAGTAGAATTAAGAACTCACATCACAGCACTCTGAACATTCCCATAAGCGTTCCGTCCTCGTCTTCAACAATCAGCGAAAAGTCCCAAAACGAATCGTACCAGTTGCCGACCGTTTGTGTCCGGCTGGCCTTTCCTCTGAGTACTGAGTGTCGGCCAGAGCCTCTAGTCATTCCCTGCCGCACCATTCTCTCAAATCGGTGATGATTTTAGAATAAGTGAATACCATTCTACTGGGTACTCTAACTAGAAGCAAAGGGCTTATCAGAGGTGTTCACTTATCTAAGTTGGTTCTGCATCTCAGAACATGACACACTAGATTACGCCATGTATACACAATTCAAGATTGGTGAAGCAGCCATGTGCACATGTGGATTGGCGCCGCAGACAGCAGATCACATATTCAAATACAGCTCAAAATACAAAATATGTAGGCAAACCGTCTGGTCTAGAGAGACAACAGTGGAAGATAAACTCTATGGACCACCGAGTGAATTACAGAAGACAGTTAAATTCATACAAGAGATAACATTGTAGTTACAGACACATTTCAAGCGAACAAAAGAAGAAAGAGGAATCCAAGTGGGTACTCGATCCCCAAAGCTGTGTTTGTAACATCGTGGTGTGTTTCCCATCCTCTACCATTGGGGTTTATAGTTAGGATCTGCCCTTTTTTATCAAGTTAAAAAGGCCATGATGGCATTTCTCAAACTTTCCAGCACTCTTAAGAGATCGTATGTATGTTGGCGTTAAAAAAAGCAAACAAACAAAAGATATGTATGTGTCTTCATTAATTAAAACTTGAGCCAGAAGAGCCGATGTTGGGCGTTATGTTAGTGACTAGCCTAGGTCATAGGAGAGCACACATTTACTCTACATTATGCCAACTGTTCTTTGAACATCTCCACTGGCATAATAAAACCGTATTTATGAGACTCAGTTGCGCGGCCCAGAACTACTATGCAGGTGCGAAGTGCTGTGGCTTAAGAGAAGCGCGTATCTGAAGTGATTTGGCTCAAAATAGTTTTGTTTGTAAGTTCCCAGATTACGTGGGCTGCATGCGCAATCTCCTTTCAGTTCTCGTTATCCCCAATGATGATCTTTCTGTATTCTACGGTAACTAGGCTGGGTTGATCAGGTTATACTGTCCTATGTGCTCTATGACTCAAAGCACCGTGTTGAGAAATTGCAACAATAAGGAGAGCTTGCGCGCCCCCGCCCCAAAACAAACCCCCATTAGTTAATTGCATATTCTTTACAGGTCGTCACGGTCAACCCAGCATTTCTTGGCCGTTTGTGATTTCTTGGCAAGTTTACGTTCCGCAGTTTGCCATAGCTTTCTAAACGACCGGCACACACACCATTTTATGAAAACTAACGCAAGGCGACCTGCTACCACATTGCCCACAGTTGTGTTTCGAACACAATTTGCTGGATTGCAGTATGCGGGATTGCGAGTTGCTTCCGTAACCCCGTCGCTACATCGCCGGTGAATACCCAAAACAAAGTATATATGAAGTTTGTATGTGCACTCCTGGGTTTGTTAGTATCAACAACAACAGGGTTACTTTTACTGAGGCTCTTGTGGCTGAGATAGGCGCCTTACATTTAATTTAATTCCATGTTTTTTTGTTTTTTCATTGCACGTGTTTGTACATTGTTAACTTACGATTGCAATTACTTTAACTTTTCTGTGTATCTGTTGTGTTTTTGTGTTTTTATTAAATCATGAGGACTTTCCCCCCGCAACACCCTGCGTTATTTGTGATCGGGCCCTTTCCACTGTTTGTTTTCCATTGTATTTACTGCATCCTGACAACTTGGTCGCAATGAACTTTACTCCACATAGTGGTGTCAGTATGTGTTAAAAATAGCATTCTGGGTTTACCAATCATTGGCAGATGGAGTATCACTTCTGCTCCTATTGTCCTCCAATTCTCGCCACGCCTTCCTATCTTTTGTCTTCTGCAGCTCTGTTCATGTCTTCCTCACATGATTCATATTTGGTCTTTAATTATGTTTTCGTGTGTTTTTAGGCGCCACTCTTTGTCTTTAGCCCGGCGAGATCCACATAAAGGACTTTCTGATTATACTATTAACAGGTTTTCTCAGGGTGCATCCAGCACGAGTGTCTATTCCTCACCTATTCGTTCGCTTGAATTTATTTTGCTCTCTCCTTAAGTTCCGCATTAGTGATTCTGTCATACCAGTTTAGTCCTTCTATTCACAGTCACAAGTTAATGAATGTTTGTTGTTGATTAATTATCAACATCATGTGACGTACAGTTTCAGTGTTGGGAGGTCATGGCTTGCCACATGCTTGCTTGCTTGCTTGTGTTCGTTGGCTTGAGCTCCAACGCGAAGTCCTGTATGTCGGATGAAGGCATCCTGTTGTCCAACATCAGTGTGATGTCATACAGGACCTGAGGTTTGCGTGAGTATCCGTTGTCCCATGTCTGGCTTATTGGTGTGCAGACTGGTGGTTCCTCGCCATACAGGCAGACACTCTCCGACTTCGGAGGAATCGGCGATCCTATTGACTTTAGCCACGCTTGCCACATGATGTTGGATCCGGTCTATGCTCTTGTCCGATTTATGTCATGTGGCCAAAGTCCAGGCATTGATCTCTTTGCTTTCTCCATGCTCTCTTCCTATACATTTCTGCCAGTTGTCACTAAGTTTTCAATATTTCTCCTCATAATGTGCCCAAAAATATCTCGACTGTCTACGCCTAATGTATCTAATAAATTTACAGTTCTCAGTTGTATTTGAAGGATTGGTTTATCGGTTTTTTCTTCATAAGTTTCTCAGTTTGTCTGCTTATTGTCTATGTTTCACATACATACATACATACATACATACAGCAGTGTAGGTTCCTTGAGTATTTCGTGGCCGATTGTTTCTACGTGATGGAGCAGCTTGTCATAAGCACATCACTTCTTTAGTCACCACGTAACGACATCCTGATACAGAGTGCTGTGTTACTATTCTTTGCTTCCCCTGCGGGCCTCAGTAACACTGTTTTTCTCACTGCAATTGACAGTTTTGTTTCATTTGTGAGTTTATTAATAATTGGTTTAGTAATTTGTGTGTTTCTGATCCACGCTGTAATACTTATTTGACATTCGAGTTACTGTTCTAAGTTTAGACTAAATGTAATCATTTTCACTTTCGCGAATCTCCTAGTGCTATTAAAGCTTATCTTGCCTGCTGTATTCTTATTTTAATATATCAATCTGTTCCCCCGTCTTAGTCTAAATCATTATCATCATATGCCATGCCGATAAGCGTGGGCGGTCGTGTTTCGCCATCTCACACGATCGGAGGTCGTGGATGTGTTCTTGTCTCGACCATGCACATGGCCAAGCTATCAAGATATTTACTTCTTTGCCTTTACTTTGTTATTTCCCACCAAATCCTGCCAAGTGTTACTATGTTCATTGGTTTATTTCTTCTCGCAACGTTCCTAAAAAAAAAAAAAAATTGACTGTCTGCGTCTAATTTCTTAATCAGTTTACGTTTTTCATTTGCTTGTAGGACTTGCTCATTGATTTTTCTGCCTGTCCAGGGTATTTTTTTAAGAAATCACATTTCCACTGGCATTAGATGTTTTTCAGCTTGTCTGCTCATTGTCCACGTTTTACATCCCTACAAAAGTACACATTCTTAGTCTGCATTGCTACCTAACTGTGTGTATGATTCTAGATCTCAGAGTGACGTTTCACACAGGCAGATAAGGTTATCATGTCTTTGATTTATTCACATTACTTTTGTCATTCCCCTATTAATGTTTATATAAAATTGATGTGACTTCCTAATAAATTGTATTGATCTTGATTGAATCTGATTTCTTGAATGGGACAGGAGGGATATTTTTATCGCCTGACGTACAGATCAACAAGCTGCTCTGTCAGAGTTCATTGAAATACATTTCTTGTGGTAGTCATTGTTGCCTTCATAACCCAGTCTGTAGTAAATCAGAATAATAAAGTGACAAAAAAGCATCCACGTCGCGCTCATGCTTTTATTTCAAATGTTACTGTCATAGAGAACTGCATCAAATGCCTCTATATATTGCTTTTATTACGGTAATGATCTTATGTGAGGTCTCACAGTGCCTCACCAGATTGTAAAGCGATTCTCTATGAATGCTATTAATGTCTTTTATTTCCTAGTCCACAAATCTGATTTAAAGTGGCGAATTCGTGTTAACACTTTGCTCTATTATTATGCTTATTGCGGCTATATGGTCAGTGCGGGAAATTTTTAGTCTGAAGCCTGCCTGTTCATACCGTAGCTGTTTGCCAGTGAGATCCCTTAATATCTCCAGAATGACTCTGTTTAATATTTTCCCAGAATAATCCTTAATATTTTCACAGGAACTGACAATAACATTATTCCGGTATTCCTCTATAAAGTCACTCATTGCGGGTACCCCTTCTTAAGCAGCGTCACCAAACCTTCTGTCCAGCAGCTTTCTCATCCCTCGGTATCTTTTCTCGCGTCTTCTTTACTTGAGTTCTCACCGTTGATATCCAGCTCCACTTCTGCAGGCCGGATATCTGGGGACAGGTTTTTCATACAGTACTATGAGTGTGCCGGTCTCTCTGGCCGAGGAGTTACACTTTCTCCATAATCCCGTTTATCCACGCAGGGTAACGCAGCGCGCGAGAATTGGAAGCGGTTCTACCCGCGTTGGTGACTTGCGGGATAAGTGAGCCGGCCGCTCAGAAAGCTCTACAGAGCGTAATCTTACCAAGAAATCAACAATCAGCTGAAATATGCTGATGTTGGCAGCGATGTCCTGTAAAGGATATGCGAATTAAAAAAAAAAGTATGAATGTCGTTCGTTCAGAAAGTAATGGTAAACTACTGAAGTAAACGTACAAAGAAATCACACAGCACCGGGACTGACTGCGATGTCCTGTACAGGATATGCAACTATTTTTTTGTTTGTTTTAAATTCAGAATCTCAAAGTATTCGGCCCGTCTATTTATGTGATCTTTAGTGTTGGCGAGAACTTCCCCATTACTATTTTTGATATCTCCATTTGGTTGATTATATTATCATGCTGTTTTTCTTGTGGTGCTATTCGGGTCTCTGGAGTTTCCGTTCGCTGCTTGCTACTTCAGCCTCCACTGCTAGGCCAGCTATATAGCCATTTATCTTCCCTTATCCACTTTCTAACTTCTTTACTAACCGTCTCTGATATTTTCCTTATCACGGGCTCTATCTTCGGTAGCTTTGGCTTTGCTACTAGTTAAATCTGCTTTATTATTTTTCATGTCTTTTATTATTTTAAAGGTTTCGGGCCCTATTCTTGCTTTATGCTTTTCGTTCCCGTTTTCTTCTATACATGATTCGTGCCAATACTCTTAACCTGCTGATACACAGAGCTGTACCTTTTCACCTCTTCCGTGAGAATTTTCTATGTAAGGCTTACATGATACAACTGGGCACAAGAAATGGCAACGCTATACGTGGCACGTTCTGTCTACTTGCAACTCTCACTCTCCTCCCCCTCTCTCTTGTGTAGGTTTGTGCGTGTAGCTTTTCCCAGAACCCCTCCCACATCTGCCCCATATGATGAATAGGCGCGTATTTGCCTTACCTGTAGGGTAATAAGTACCGTATTTGTGCCAATAAAAGCGCCAGCTGGCACAGCTACATACATACACGGTGTGGTTAGAGAAATACGTTCTATAACTTGGCCGTTGAAATGTACACACTGAAAGGAGACTAGGTCAGTAATTGGGGGTCGGTATTGCCAAACGTTTGTGACTTGTAATCATTACTAGACTGTGGGTGGGGGTTGTAAGCAGGAGTAGCCAGGGGAGACGGCATATAAAACTGCACAGTGGCGCACACAGGTTATTTTAAAATTTGCTTTCGCTCGCTTTGAACTCAAGCGTAGTCCATATATGTGCTAATAGGCTACGTCTAGTGCGCTGGACTGATATTTGCGTGTGGATTAGTTTTCCCCATTACCATGGTCCCTCGCCATCAGGCGAACTCTTTCCGAGTTCTGAGGTACTTGTAATTGACGCACACAAGTCAAGGACCAGAAGTCAACATTTTTAGTCCAGCTGACCGGTGTAGGGGTTGAAGGTAAACTAGACGCCACTTTTAAAAAATAGAGCATAGGGTGGAGTGATCAGGTTCTCTGCACCCACCTAGCAACGCCTTTGGGAGGGATAGTTAGTTCACATGTTACAACGTCGGCTCTTGCTCATGCATACCCAGTTAGATTCACTGATGAATTGCCTGGATTATTTACCAAAATAGGAAAAGGGATGGTATTCTCTATGTCCCTAACCCCCTCAGACCTGGAGTAGTTGATCGGACGTCTAGCCTAACGGGACAAGGGCGAAAAACTCATAAGAACAGTGTGCACTTTGAGCATCTCACAACTATCATGCAGTAAGTTCCCGTCATTGGAGGTAAAAAAAAGAATTCTTTTATATTATCTAGAACCATCTGTGAATACTGGCTGTGTACACTGGACAGTAAGTGAACAAGTAACAACAAACAATCCCATTCGCAGATAAGTGATATTACAGATTAATGCTGTCAAATTCTGGGCAGTCAAAATAAGAGTTTCAATGTTTTGAAAGTCGTGTTGATGCAAATGAAGAGGCAATTCACATTTTTATCCACATCATGAGAAGAGATACTAAAAAAATATTGCAAAAAGAGATAGAGAAAGACTAATAGAAGATTCATTATGGCCTTTATCATGGCATCAAACAATAACAGTACCAAAAAATTATAGATTCTGTTGGTGGTATGTTGAGCTGTGGAGAAGCATCGTTACCCACTCCAGTTGGCAAGACACTCGATGAAGATATAACCATGTTTAACATCATTAAGTTAGTTGCATGTCCTTTTTACAGGATGTTGCAAACAACCCCAGGATTATTGGCCGTTTGTAATTAACTAGGCAGTTTTGACGTTCAATAGTTTGTCATTGCTTTATGAAAAGTCTACTTTAATACTATCAAAATGATTTAAAACCCTCAACCTGGTATGTCAGGAAATTGTGAAACAGCCATCACTAATCCCCAAGTCACGGACACCTACTTACCATCACTATAGTTATGAAAAAATTGTTTTTTCCACAGAATCAAACACTATATGGAAATTGCAAAAATCAAGTTAAAAATAGGTCAAAGGGGTACTGTAGACTACTGTAGAGATTTGGACATAATTTTAGGAAGGGAAAATCCCAACTGCACCTTCCAGTGGTAGGGAATGAGAAACACACCACTGTGTGGCTAACACAGCCCTGGGACTTGTCCTCACTGTCAGAAATGGCTGTCAAAGGCAGAGTTAAAAGACCACCATGTGGATGTGGAAGTTAAGGGGAAACCACCACATTATCTTCCCAAGACTTCATGGCAAAACATATTTTAGAGATAGAGAACGACGTTAATGGCTGTCTTAGGACATACTCGTCCAGCAGGGACAGTCATGAGCCACAGGTAACACCAAAGACCAAGATTGATTGATTGATTGATTGATTTAGGAATCAACATCACAGCATTCGGGGCATTCCCATAAGTGCTCCGTCCCCATCCTCAGTAGCCAGCGAAGAGTTCCAACACTAATAGTACCAGTAGCAATCTGATTATAAGTCCATCTCGCCTTTCCTCTGAGCATTGAGCGTCGGCCAGATCCCCTCGTCACCCCTCGCTGTCTCATTCTTGCCAGACCATGTTAATCCATTTGCTCCTCCGAAGTGTGCACGTGCTTCCACAAGGCCGCAACCACATCTACCTTGTCATGTATCAATACTCCACCAAGTTCTGCAGAGCCAGCCAATCTGTCCGCCTATTCATTCCCCAGCACACCGGCATGCCCCGGAGAAAAGATTCAGGCGATGCTTGTCACCCGTGACCTCCGAAGCGAAGCAAGCCACTCCGCACGAAGCCTGCCCGTCCTCACCCTCGTCAGCATGTTTTCTGAGTCAGTTACAATTACGATGTGTGTGTGTGTGTGTCGTATTCTCCATCCAGCGGAGAGCCGCAGTGACTGCCTCCACCTCCATTCTTAAGCTGGATGTTGTGGTATCATATGCCAGGCTTTCCTGCCACAAACATCGACCATTAGCTTTGGCTATGAACCCCCAGCCGCTTCTCTCACCTCTTGACACTGAACCATCTGTATAGATAATCACATCACCCGAGTGAGCATTGTCCTGAATTAGTTGCTGGATTTCTACTTCCGTGGCCCCTGCTGGCCACTCCCTGCACTCCTGGCTTAATGTGATTATAACTCTGCACAAGTCTGACTGCTCCGCTGGCACTCTGACCCACTCCTCTCCACGCCTAATGTTCTCCAGGGGGCACACCTGTCTGATCGTATCCTCCGCCTGAGCCATCCATGATTTCCCTCTTATCAGTCGCTGACCCTTAACTGCGTCCAGCGCCTCATGCAGTGGGTGGTCTGTGTCTGCAGCTACTCTGAGGTCAAAGACCAAGACCTGTGGAGAGCCATGAACACCTACGCCAGCTGGCAGGGCACTTGATGATGATGATGATGATGATGATGATGAATCCACATGCAAAATTCAGTCCAGCTCGATTTGAAGTAGCGTGTATGGACTACATTTGAGTTCAAAGCGAGCGAGCACCAAAAAAAAATTCAAACAGTTCTTGGAAAAATGTGTAACACAAGCTATATATTTAAATGTAGGTGTCTGTTTATTGTTTTTGTTGGGGTGGGGGGGCTGTGTAGTCTCGAGGTGTGGTGTCCACCTCGAGTGCTGGAGGTCCTGGGTTCAAGCCCTGGTGAGGGCCGGGATTTTTTCACGTGGACTTCTAGTAAAAAACTTTACCATGGTCTCTGGGTAGTGAGATCAGACGCCTGTGTGTATTGTTGCGCACATAAAAAATCCCTTGGCAGTTGGAAATTGAAAAAGAGTAGTCTAATGTCGCTGCCCGGGCAAAATTTTGAGTTTAAAATCTACTCAAAGTATTTCAGGATCCTCGCCAGTGCTATGGAGTTCATGCACTGAGCTGAGATTCTCCGGACTCAGGCTTGAGTTAGGAGTAAAACTGAGCACTTATGGGTTACACCCGTGTGCCGTTGATGTTGATCCGTCAACTTAACTAAACTGTTTATTGTTTGAAGTGCTGACAAAGGCTCTAACTGTAATGTCCGTTTCGTCACTTCTGGCAGTGTATTTATAAATTTTACCATTTCCCCTTCTTGCATTTGTTTATTTCCTCATAGGTTTATGTTGGAGTGGTGTGTTACTAATATAATACCATTCTTTGGACAGAATGACCTGTCATATTGTTTTTCTTGTAACTTTGCCACTAGTTCGCTCCGAAAGTTGATGTTCTATTTTCCAATTCCTTCCTAGCCCTCAGAGAGCAGCAGCAACCTGAAGCCTGTGTTCCCCAATCTGACACAAGTTAACATTGGCCCTAAACAGGAGCAGTCTGTAGCACCTATCTTAAGGGAAGTTGCACCTGCCTCACCTGCCACACAGATCGTCAGTCAAGTGCCAACTTATGCAGTACAGACAGCGTCAGGTGTTACTTTTGCCAAGGATGGCTCTTTTGATATGAAACCCACAATCGGCTCTAATAACATTGCCACCAACAATTCGTCTGTAACCAAGAATCTAACTATGCAGATACCTTTCATATTTCCTCAAGGTCAGTTGTAAATTTGCAAGTTCTTTTTTTCAAATGAATATTTGGAAACATTTTATAAAGCAAGAGTGATGATACTGGTTTTCTGAAAGAGACTTTGAAAGTATTCATCATCATCATCATGTTAAGTGTAGATGTTCATATCTCTCCACATATCTCTATCCTTGGTGTTCTGGATCAGTTCTATTGGTGACATTCCTTTGGGCCATTGTCTTAGACAATCAAACATCATTTCTTTCAGTCTATGTCTTTTTTACTGCTGATGTTTCCTGTCGTTACAATGTTTTCCAATGCCTGTCTTCTCATTATATAACCTGTGAACACTATATGTCTCTTTCTTTTAGTTGCGTATAATATGCTACATTCATGATATTTTATACTTTCACGATGTTCTCCAATGCTGTCTTCTTATTATATGACCTATGAGCACTGTTTAACTCTTTCTTATAGATGCTATAATATCCTACTTTCATGATGTTTCCTACTTTTATGATGTTCCCCAATACCTCTTTTCTCATTATATGACTTTTGAACACTATTTGAACACTATTTCTTATAGTTGCGTACAATATTCTACTTTCATGATGTTTCCTACTTTTAAGATGTTCCAAAATGCCTCTCTTCTCATTATATAACCTATGAACACTGTCTCTTTCTTATAGTTCTGTATATATTTTCTACTTTCATGAGCCATTTCCAGGCGGTCGTTATTAGTTATGCTGGTCATCCAAGATATTTGTAACATTTGTCTTTGAAATGACATCTTTGATGCCTCCAAAAGTCTTCCTGGTTTGTTTGTTCCTATTCCAAGATTCACTGCCACACAGGACAATAGGTTTGATTAAAAATCTCAGTACTCTTTCTGGCATTCTGTGAAAGCAATTTATTACATAAAATACATTTTATCTTCTGAAATGCAGCTTCTCCTTGGCTTGTTCTGCTTTTAACTTCTGTTGTGCATCTTCCATCAGATGTTACGATAGCTCCCAAATATTTGCAGCCTGCGAAGTTTGTAGACTTTGGCAGGCCTTTTCACAGCAGTGACCATGGCCAACCTTACTTTCGTTAACCAGACAGTCTGTTTAGGATGCACCGTGTGGCGGTGAAGAGTAGTCTTAAAAAGTAAGGAGTGCTACCAAGCAGCAGTGCAAGTAATACACCACATCTCCTGTGGGAACATGAATATAATCAAATCAAACAACTGTTAGCACCTGCCATCCAGGCAATTGATACTGCCATAGTGGTTTGTGTGTGCCATAGGCCTTAATGTAATCAAGGTCACAACATAATGAGGCTAGGTGACCAGTTGCTTTCAACATCTATTTTCCATTTGTTAAAAATATCTGAATATAATCTGATATTAATTTTACCAGGCTGGATCGATCCCTTTTAAAATAATCAAGTATTCTGTGACCATTTGCTACATTTGTATGACAGTAACGTAAAAGTAAAGTAAGTAATGGACCTTTTAATGTGCCTTTAAGGGCACTGGGCTTATGGACTAGACACATATTGTACAGACCGATCAGCACCCCGTGGGTGATGGGGTCGGTATTGCACCAACCATCTTTACTTCCGAAGGCATTTCCTTGTGCCATTCAATCATGGAAAATGTGGGCGAAACTTCATATTTTAATTCTTCTTCTTCTTCTTCTTTGCGTTCATCCGGAGTGATTTTTTCAGATGTGATTGCGGTGTGTCTGGTTAGGCACCCTCGGGTCGAAACCCTCAGGCCAACACATCCGACTTTTAGCGTGCATTTTTTACCAGGTTAGCAATCCTGGGAGACTCTCACTTTTGTGGTACCGTCCACATCTCAGCTGGTCAAGTTGGAACAGTCGAAGACTACACGGTCATCCCTCAAGTGAAGGCAGGGACAGTCCATAGCATTTTCCGCCATCCTGGGTGGCTTCCATAATTGCAGAGCCGGCACATTACGCTCTGGTGCTGGGTTTACCGAGGGAATCGTCACGTCCTGCTCATGGCTGTTTTAATTCCTCACTTCAATATTTTGGGCATTTCGCTCGCCCTGGGCCGTTCCTGCACAAACCAGTCAGCTCTGTGGTTGGTTTCCACTAAGCGAGTTTTCGGACATGTGCTTGTCCCTGTACCCATCAGAGCTGTTCCAGGCACGGCGGACATTCGGAAAACTACCTAGTCAGAGCTGTTCCGAACAAGAGCGGCATTCGGAAACTAGGTAGTCAGAGCTGTTCCTAGCACGAGAGACATTTCACTCGGACGTAATTGCGTAGTGTCAATTTTTAGTTTGCCACCCGTAGGACGACACTTCCGACTTCCGGCGGGCATTTTTTAATGAGGTTAACCTTCCTCTGATTTCGAGGCACGTTAGACTGTTGTGATGTCGCCCACATCTCAGCTGGTCAAGATAGAACGACCAACGACATCGCGGTCGGCCCTCAAGGGAAGGCAGGGGCAGACAATGGGCAGTCCCTCGCTATCCAAGGAGGCTTCCATAATTGCAGAGCCGGCACATATTGCTCCGAGACTGGGCTCACCCGAGGAGTTGCCACGTCCTGCTCATGGCTGCTTTAGTTCCTCACTTCCATGTATTGGGCATCTCGCTTGCCACTGGTCGCTCAAGTGAGCTCCAGGGGCGGTCAGACTGCGGGCGACATCCACTCGGTAAGCTTTTGCTTTTGACTTTGGACCACACAATAGGTTCGCTCGCCGTGCGTTCCATTTCGCGTTATTGAGACGTTTCTCCACTTTTATCTACAATCTCTATGAGTTAGATACAGACAGTTTTCGTAACCATTTCCTTCGACTGGGGAATTTTACTGACTTTTTGTACTCGCTCACGAGGTAGGCTACACATGTGCTGCCGGCTCAGCACCTTACCTTCGTGCAGCAGTCAGTGAGAAACGGCCAGGCCATCTCATCCGGGAATCCAACATATCCCTCAGCTGAGAGCCTTCAAACAAGTGTCAGAACTGGGCATGTAGCTTGCTCAGTATCTCGATTCCAATTTTTTCGGTAGGTGGATATCGGCCCGACTCTCAGATCCGAGGGTCTGTGGCTTAGAGGCGTTCAGCCTAAACCCTCGACAGAGAGCCTTAGAGTATTGTCCGAAACAAGAACTGCCTTCGTGCGCCTGATTTAAACTTTTGACTGCTATCCTCAGTCTCCTGCAGAGCAGCAGGTTGTGTCTCTCTTAGTCTGGTCCCTATCCCATACGCTGTCCGATATGTAGTTTTCACCCATCGGCAAGCACATGGGGTCAACGGGACACTCAAGCTCCCCCACCACGGCAAGGTGGAGACACATCGGGGGAGTTAATTATTCTTCATTATCATGTAAATTTGTGCTTTCCACTTCGAGTTAAATAATTTTAGGTGTAAACTTATTTAATTTACAAATACAGTTAAGTGAAAACACAACTGATTGATAGTAGAATATGATGTGATATGTAGTATATAATATACCAAAACAAGCACTGATGTACGGACCAAATGGTGCCAGAAGAAGAGGCCAACCATGTAAACGATGGACAGTGGGAATAACAGACCCATAGGAATCTTGATATATGAAGCCGATAAACGGTACTCTCCTGCTGTTTATGCTTCACCTCGACACCGCAAGGTACAAGAGGAACATGATGAGATGAGATGATGATGTAGTATAGATAATTGATTCTATTGTACCAGATATGCAAATAAACATAGTAACTTGTTTACCTACTTGCTGCATCACCTAACTAAACATTTCCAGGTACAGCAATCTCCATGATACAGGCAGGTGGTCAGCCAATTACTGTGTCTTCACAGTCCACAGGTGTCTTAAAACCTGCCACTCTCAGCCAGGTGGTTACGGCTCTCAGTAGTAAGTACCTGTTCTGTACCCTTTGTTATTTGCTGGAGAAAAAAGAAAGTAAGTTGCATGTTGCAGAATGTTGTAATTTGGGATTTACTAGGCAATTTAGTTCAGTAGTTGTCCATTGCTTTCTGAATGGTCGACGCCACAAAGTATTGAAAACAGTGCAGAGAGGTCTGCTTTCAAATCACCCACAGCTGATTTCTAATCCCCCACAGCTGATTTCTAATCCTCAACTCGGTATGTTTGGGAATTATGAAATGGTGCATCTCACTATTCCCTAAGCCACAGCCTGGTTACTGGAAAAACAGGATGAGAAATAATTTCAGAAAAACAACAATGCAATGTATCCATGTCAGCAGAAAGCAGCAAGTAAAATGTTTTGGCCACTTATCATGACTACCACTAGACAATGCTCTAGAGCAGTGGTTCTCAACCGGTGGGGAATTCTCCCCCCCCCCCCCCCAGGGGGGAATTTTAGGGTTTCCAGGGGGGGGGGGGGATGAAGACCATTTCAAGATCTCGTTAATACAAGAACCGATTACTTGATATTGTTTTTCCCTTCATACTTTACAGTTAAGTACGTCTCATCCTTCTAAAATTCATTTTATAAAGTCAGTAGACCCACAAATCATGTTTTATGTGGATGTCTAGACTTGTTTTAGTATGTGCTATTAAATTTACCTTACATTTTTACGTATACTGTATAGGGGTGGGGGGATTTTTAGATAGGAAATATGAAGTGGGGGGGGGGGGCGTTCTGAAAATACGGTGAAGGGGGGGGGGGGGCACGGGCCACATTTTTGATAGGAAGGGGGGGGGATGACATTCTGAAAATATGGTGAAGGGGGGTACGGGCCAAAAAAGGTTGGGAACCACTGCTCTAGAGAAAGCAATAACATTCAGGCACAACCAACAAAAGCAAAAGTCTATTACAACAAGAGATAGATAAATAGCAAAGTACATGTCAAAGCTTTTCAGAGCTCTATTCATATCCTGATGCTGGCAAATACAAAGGAAAATAGAAGAAGTACACAATGTGAAAGATAAGCAATAATGAAGTGTAGCTTTGAATTGTTTTAAATGTAGACATTTGTATACGAGTGAGCAAGAGCCATGACAGCTTAGTGGGATTAGCACAGCAGGGCTTGTTCAGTTTCCAGTTAAGAAAGGATGTTTTTTGGCCCTGTGCACACTTGGGGTCAACCCAGGCTTGTAAAACAAACTCCAGATATTTCTTTCAGGGGGAAAGGCAATAAGGAAAGGAGTTGGTCATTCTGCCGGGGTATCTACGACTGAGAGTTGTGTCCACTTCGGGCTCAGAAGGCACCAGGTTTGATCTCAAAATAGGGCTGAGAATTTTCCCAAGAACCACTGGTATCTAATGATGTCACACTTTTCCCTGATCTCTTGGGTAGTGAGATTGGATACTTAGTCTTCTCAGATAAGGGTGAAAAATGGGAGATCCGATGTACAAGTTGTACACATAAAAAATCCAATGACAGTTGGATGTTGCAAAGAGAAGACTACAAGGCTGCTGCCTTATTAAATGGCTACATTATTTTCTGCTATTTTGGCCTCAGTGTATTGGACTTGACCT
>JACEFZ010004764.1:267500-500000 GCA_014155875.1 Cepaea nemoralis | reverse complement strand
TCATCCCAGGCTTTGTGTTATGGAGAGGTATAACTCCATTTTACAAACAATCGTCTGTCAAGACGCAAGGTGCCAGTCATTGTGCTATCAACATATCCTTCTACATTCACTTCAGATGTCAACTGAAGTATATTTTAAAAAAAACAGTGGCTGTTAATTTTATCTAATTGACATCTGCATCAACATATCCTTCTTCATAACTTCAGATGTCAACTGAAGTACATTTTTTAAAAGTAGCTGTTAATTTTAACTACTTGACATCTGTATCAACATATCCTTTCTGAAGCAAGGGTTAGGATCTCCAAGGATGATTTTTCCAGCAAAACACACAATTTGACATTTGTACGTTGTTTGGTCAAGGACATTTTCAACTCCTGTCATGCTATGTGCACAACACACGTGCAGAGTTCTGTCACTTGAGAATAAATTAGGTTGCCATGTAAACAATGTTGTTATGTCAAGGAAATGGATACTCCTACTGCTGTTTTGTCAAGGAAATGAATGCTATTGATATGAATAATGTTGTTTTGTCAAGAATATGAATGTTTGTTCATTCGTTCGTCCATCCATCCATCCATCCATCCATCCATCCATCCATCCATCCATGCCTTTGCAGAACTTTGCTCTCATAACAACCTTCCAGAAAACTTCTCAGTCATGAGCAAGATGTCCCGCATACGATACACCCATCTGGAAATCATCTGCCACATCCTGCACCCATCTTCTTTTTGGCCTTATCTTCCTCTGTTCCCGGCAATTACCCCTCCATTGTTCTCTCCAAACTTTCATGACGTTTCAAGTGACCACAACATTTCAATTTTCTTTGTTTTATGGTCTTCAGTAGCCAATCTTCTTCATTATTCAGATCTTGTTGTATGGATGCATTTGTTCTTTTCTGTATCCAAGATATTCTTAGAACCCGTCGTTAACATTTATATTCAAAGGCATTTTTGCGCTGTTCAGTCAGATTGTTTAGTAAGTATCCAGATCTCACAGGCATATGTTGCAATGGGAAAGATGCATGCTCTTAAAAATCTAATTTTTGTAGTTTTATCCGTCCCACACCACAATTTATTCAGTTGTTTTAGATTTTGAAGAGCAATAGATATTTTTCTTTTAATTTCTTTCAGTGTGTCACCATTATTGGTAATTAATGACCTAAGATATTCAAAATTTTCCACCACCTCCAATTTTTCCTCATTAACATTGGTTTCTTTCTTCATATTAGTTTTATCTGTATGCATTATCTTTGTGTTTGCTGTTAAGATATAAGTTATGATTTTTCACTATTCTTTTGGGTTGAGGTTATTAGTTTTTCTATATCATTCTGTGATGTGTATAGTAATACTGTATCATCAGAATATCGAATCTCTGATATTTCATGACAACCGATATTTAGGGCATCATATTGCTCCCTGGTTATATCATCTCTGACATTTCTCATATATTTGGCATACATGTTAAACAAATAGGGGGACAGCACACAGCCCTGATGCTTGCTTGATGTCAAACCAATCTGATGTCTCACCATCTATTCTAACCGCTGCTTGTTGGTCTAGATAGAGCGTTTTTATGACTTGTAGTACATGTGATGGAAAGCCCATTTTCTTCATGATTTCCCAAAGTTTCTGATGTTGTACACAGTCAAATGCCTTTGAATAATCCACAAAACATGAGAATAGGTTTACATTAAATTCTCTACACTTCTCTATTACTAAACGCATATTGAGTATGTGATCTTTTGTTCCTCTTCCTTGTCTAAATCCAGCTTGAACCATGTTAATCTCTTCTTCCATTTTCTTATGAAGTCTTCCCGTTATAATTTTTAGTAGAATTTTACTTGCACGACTGATCAGGGCAACAGTTATATACTTGGTGCATAATTTCATATTGCCCTTTTGTGGTATTGGAATGAAGATAGCTTTCTTCCAATCTTTTGAACATATACCATATTTCCATATCTTTTTACGTAATGCATGATAGATTTGTATGCTTTCTTCTCCTCCCACTTTAATTAGTTTATCTAGTATCTCATCACATCCTGGTGATTTACCATTCTTCAGGTTCTTTATTGCCCAAACACTTTCATCTAATGAAGGTACAGATTCTGTCTCTGCTGGTATTGGTTCATGGATCTCATTCATATCCTCACAGTCATTCATATCATACATTACACTGCAGTATTCCTTCCATCTTTGTAGAATTTTTATAGATTCAGTTAGGGTATCTCCCAACTTGTCACAGATAAGATTTAATTGAGGTTGAACATTTCTTGCCAATAACTTCATTTCTTTGAACATTTCTTCAATTTTTATGATATTGCTCTATTCTAGTACAACAATTTTGTATATACTGGTTTTTGTCCTTTCTTGTGTTCTTTCTTATTTCTCGTGTTAAAAGATTTATATTTCATCCTGCTGTTACCGGTTTCTCCTCCTTTCTGTTTCAGTTCCCTTTGTTATTTTATATGAATGCTACTAATGCTACAAATGTTGTTTTGTCAAGAAAATGAATGCTAAAAATGTTGTTTTGTCAAGAAAATGAATGCTAAAAATGTTGTTTTGTCAAGAAAATGAATGCTAATAATGAGAGAAATTTTATTTTGCCAAGAAAATGAATGCTGCTAATGCTAAAAATATTGTTTTGTCAAGAAAATGAATGCCTGCTAATGCTAAAAATGTTGTTTTGTCAAGAAAATGAATGCTACTGAACTGTTACAGGTATGACTCCTGGTATAGTGATGTACCACACACCGCAAGGAGTTGTGTATGCCACACCCACTCAGAACGTCCATGATAGAACCATTTTCAACTTTCCACAGCCAGGCACAATATCCATGACACAAACAGATCAGTCTTCAGGTAATTTTATTTTGTCATTTTGCATGTTCAGTAATATTTTTGTTTCAACATTTAAGAAATATTGTTGGTTCTTTGTTTCCTTTGATTTGAGCTTAGAAAACACTGTGCTGAAGTTTATAACATGGCTTCAATATCTGCTCCATTCAGATCCTAATACATCCAGGTTCATAAGGCAGATATTAATCTATGCTGGTGTGTAATTGTCAGGGCCCACCAGGGAAGCAAAGAATAGTAACAGTGTAACATATCAAAGAATAATTGGGACGGGAAGACAGATCTGGCTCAAGACTCAAGCATGTGACATGGCTAATCATGACCTTTTATGCCTTTTGGCATGATAAATGATGAGATGAACATAATAATGTGTCACAAGAGGTGACTAAGTAGGTTCGGCTATTGGTGGTAATTGCTGCCTCGAAAGGCTACATGTAGTGTTCCATTTTTTTTTTAAAAGTTGCATATCCTTTACAGGCAACACCAGTATTTTACTGCCATTGTTGATGTCTTGGCAAGTTTTACGTTCAGTAGTTTGCCATTGCTGTCTGATGACCGGTTCCCATACCAACACGTTAAAACCAACGAGACACAGCCTGCTGCCAAATTGATCACCGCTGTTTCGAACGCGGGTAAGTGGCATTACGAATCATGTCTGCAATGCCATCGCCATGGAGACCGGCTTTTAAAATGCCTTTTAAATGCCCTTTAAAGAGATGTAAGGAAGGAATCTGTCATGTATATGTGAAAACATTAGCATTTCAAAAATTTAGATTCCTGTGAACAAATAATTGTAATCAGAAGCATCTGTATTATAGGATGTTCTATTAACATAGGATACTGTTCATTATTAATATTTATTATGTAATATAGGAACAAATTTAATGAAAATTATGATGTAAATTTCATTCAAAGTAATAATGCTTTCAGGTTAAGAATGGCTGTTGCACTTTTATTTTGTCAGAGTGCCAAATGCTTTTTCTAAATATTACAAAATGAATGTAGCAAAACTAAAACAGGGATTACAAACTTACATTATAGAAACATAACAAAAATGTTAATAAACTACCAAAAAAAAAGGATACAGAATACAGTTTGGAAATTTAATCTTTTGGTTTGTTAATTGTATAATTTTTCTGTCTGTGAGGATTGCTTTATGAAACAGAAAACCAATGTTATTTGTTTCTTTCACAGGTCAACAAATTATCACAATTCCTGTTCCAGTTTCTTTGAGTAGTGCTTCAGTAAGTTAAAAAAAAAAAATTCTTATTGACCTTGTAAAATTTTAGTTAATGTTAAAAATATGTCATTGTTAATTATGCTGTTTATGTAATATTCATTTTGTCATACGTTAATTATATTGTTTAAGGAATATTCACCAAAAGAACAAAAACTTTATCCTATGACTTACTATGACTTATACATATTAAAAATTAGGTTTACTTCGGTTTCTCATTGGTTCCAAAATTAACAGCATAATTTGGTATATATTCTGGCATGATAAGGAACAAGTATTAGAATATCATGAACCAAGAAGAAGACAAATAACTGACATTCTACAGGATCTAAACATTGAAGAAAACTGGCTCATAAACACCTTGACGTCACAGGATCTGAAATACTCTGACATATTTAAGCGTCACAGTACCTCTGAAGTCGGAATGGGTTTTGCCTGATGGCGAGGGACACTGTTAATAGGGAAAGCTAATTCACACACAAAATTCAGTCCAGCACTATTAGAAGTAGTGTGTATGGACTACGTTTAAGTTCAAAGTGAGCGAGTGCCAAAAAAAAATAAATAAATAAATAAAAACGTCACAGTGGCTTGGAGAGTGCAATGATGAAAGGCATGATTCCTGGAAAGAGAGGCAGAAGCTGACCAGCATGGAGATGGACACAGGACATTGAAGACACCTTGGGTCTGAGGGGCATATGGCAGGAGACATGGGCAGAGACTGTCAGACACTTTTTAACGGGCCGTGATGAGTGCGATGTTCTGCAAAGGAGCTGCTACATGATGAATGGATACATTTTAAAATGAGAAATATGAACGTGTAATCATGTGAAACTAATGGATACATTTAAAATGAGAAAGATGAACTTGTAATCATCAAAACATATTTTGAAATGAGAAATATGAACGTGTAATCACATAAAACTAATGGATACATTTTAAAATGAGAAAGATGAACTTGTAATCATATCAAATTAATGGATACATTTTGAAATGAGAAATATTAATGTGTAATCACATCAAACAATTGGATAAATTTTACAATGAGAAATATGAACTTGTAATCACATCAAACTAATGGATACATTTTAAAATGAGAAATATGAACGTGTAATCTCATCAAACTAATGGATACATTTTGAAATGAGAAATATGAACGTGTAATCACATCAAACTAATGGATACATTTTAAAATGAGAAATATGAACGTTTAATCACATCAAACTAATGGATACATTTTGAAATGAGAAATATGAATGTGTAATCACATCAAACTAATGGATACATTTTGAAATGAGAAATATGAATGTGTAATCACATCAAACTAATGGATACATTTTAAAATGAGAAAGATGAACTTGTAATAATATCAAACTGGCATCTGTAAATATTTGTGTTCTTATATTTTCAGTTATTGCAGCTGGCTGCCCCAAATGTTGATACTTCAGCAGAATCAGGACAAGTTGTCCAACCGCCTCCTTCAAAAAAGTGCAAGAAATAACTGATATGGTGATTTAGTTAGAAGCAAGAAAGGGTATGGAGAGAGAAAAGGCTGAGAGAGAAAGAAAAGAGTGGGTAGAGAAGGGAAGAAGATGGAGACACTTATTGGATGTGTCTATTTTATAACCTACTTTTTGGTAATTAACATATCATCCATTTTGTTCCCTGTGAAACAAGTTGTATCTATATGCCAGTTTGTTACCCTACCCATATGGCCTGAGATTCCTAGGCTTTGACTTTCTCCATGATCCCTCTGTGTTGGTTGTTATCTTATGCAGTTTTGTGTGTGTGCGTGTGTGGTTTGTTTCCTTATATGACCATCTTTGTTGATGACACTGAAACATTTATTGATAAAATGTCTTTGAATTTTTATACACTGTTCTGAAACAATCCATTTTGACATTCAGTCGGGCAGATTTTTCGATCAACAACCCATTTTCATCCTGCTGAAGATGCATATTTCATATTCAAAGCTATAAAGAGTGAATTGTTAAGAAATAGTCTCACATTAACATCTTAATGTTTCTTGTTAAGTTTTATTTTGTTTTTGGTATGAGTTCAGAATCCTGCTTATTTCACTAGCGATATTATGTTAATTTGATTGGTTTTTAAAGGTGTTTTATCTTCTTTTTCTTTATACAACGAATTGAAGCCATATTTTTAACTTATGCTGTTAATTGTTTATTTTTTCCCCGCTAAATATTATCATCATTTAACACACATTGTGTTTTTCACTTCCTTTCTTCACCAGTTTAATGACTCATTCTGCAGTGGAGCAAATGATTATTTCATTATAGTAGGCATTCTAATGTTAACTCTAGAGTGTATTTGAACAGAGCCTGAGAAATGACTTTTCGTCAAGTGACAAGACCAAGGGTCTAACTTTCCATACACTCTAGTGTAGAAGTGGAGCAACAAAGCAGAGGGATTTGACATATTTCGCTGTATCTTGTCAGGTGCACACAGCAGCTATATATATTATGAAGTGAATAAACAAATTATACTTTTTAGCTTTGGTCACTTATGATGTTCATCAAATATACAAAAGACGTTTCATATATAGTGTATTTGATAAACAATAAACAGTTGCACAAATATACCAAGGCATTAGCAGTTAGGCTGTTTCAACCAATTTTGTGCTGACAGAAAGACTTCGTTTTAAATCAGCGATTAATGTGGGGATAACAAATGCTCCACATTTGAACAATATCTGTGGCTGTGTTTTAAGTATTTCACCAAAAAATATAATTCATGTATTCATTTCATGTGATATATAACTGCAGTATGCATATGAGATGCAGCGAAATATGCCAGGCAAGAAATCGTGCAACATATTATTTGTGGCTTCTGTGTATCAGTGATCAGGGAATAGATTGTTTGGACAGCAGAGGAGAAATGAGAGGATCTTCTACAGGTTGTCTGTGATACAAATTTTGAGTAATTATTAACAGCATTCCCAGGCTAACTGCATTCAACACTTCTGTTTTTATATTACAGTTCGGTCTGCATTTTTTAATGTCCTTTGATTTGCCAGGTCAGTGGTAGATTTTTGTGCTTTTCATTTAACGCTGTTTAAGTCGCTGGTCACCTCCCCTCCTTTCTTCACATAGTTTGTATAAAGTCTCCAGTATGTCATGGAGTATCCGTTATGACATAACCTTTTGTGTACTGTGGTAGATTGTTTTCTGTCACAATTGCCAGTTTGTCACCGTTACTTTTGCTAACCGCAGATACTTTAGTGTTTTAGGTAACTGACATCTTTTCTTCTGGGTATGGAGAAGAGGGTCTTGGTGGTAAAGCGGTTAAGTCGTCTGCCTGGTGCTGTGAAGGTCATGAATTCATTTCCCAGACTGTGTCATTCTGTTCTGGAACCTCCTGGGGGTTGTTGCTGGAGATACAGATATTGTCCTTTGTGATGTCCTCTCGGCAAGTAGCTTGCCATTATGAGAGCGGGTAAATGAACAGGCTAATAGAATGCACCTCTTGGTGGTAAGCTACCTATGGACAAGGGAGAGTTGGTCGTTCGCCTGTGGGACGAAGTGGAGAAGGCGGGGGAACAGATTGAGAACCTGTATGTGGAAAGAATGCAATTACGGGGGATCGGCAGGGGTTCTGGAAGAATCTCTAAACTGAGAGATGAAGACCGGGAGAACTTTCAATCAGATAGCAGTGGGAACGATTATTAGTATAACTCTTTGCTGGCTGTTCAACTAGGGACAGAAAGCGTATAGGAATATAGTGCAGTGATGTCGGTTCTTAACTATGCAGAGAGAGACAAGAGTCGTATGGATATACCCAGTGCAATGAAGTCATCCCTCTTAACTTGAGTACTTTTTGTATGGAGGTGACTGCCAAGAGCCGGAACTCCCACATCATGTCTGACATCTTGGTTTTGTGTCTAGGGTTTAGAAGCTTTTAGAAATATCACAACAGGCTCGCTTAGTCTCTGTACGACTCTTTCGTGCACACCACAAGTTCATAACGCGTCCTTAGAGTATATGAACACTTTATTACATCACAGTCCTTACCGTGGTCGCTATCATGCCCCACCAGCATCTAGCCTTCCAGTGTTCTGGGCATGACCATCCCACCAACTGTCTAGCAATAGTGTGCACATAATACCGCTAATCGGTGTTTATTTCGTGTAGTTGCTGCACACTCTAGAATCTACAAGTAACTGCCAACTGTTAATAATAGTATCTACTTACATTACACAAGTGCCCAACGTGTCACGGCGTGTTTCTCTCTCCGCCATTCACAGTGTTCAGAAAACGAGGTCAGCTCTCTCGCCCCAGCCGATCAAACATGTACTGGCCATCGGCAGTCGGTTACTTCAGTGTACTGCTTCTTCCCTCCTAGTTGTCTGAATCACGAACACTTCTTCATTGTTGTCTGCGACTTCAATAACTGTAATCGTCGCAAAAATGCCTTCGAAATACAGAACTTCCACAAACACAACCTCCTTGTCTCACGCCCAGCTCAGACTGAAAATCAAGCACACTCTTTTCCGGCTTTCGCCTGGGCGCCGTCACGTGACGCATTAGCTCCGCCCACTAATGTTTGCGGTGCTCGCTTGCGTTTCTGAACTGTGTGTCAACACATCTCTCCAATTTCCACGACTGACACACCTGCCGTGTTTCGCGCAATCCATCTCATGGCAATGACTTCTCATTCATTTGAAGACGGTCTTGATTGCCTTATATCATTTCTGAAGCCAGTGATATTACCAGCCATTAGGGTTGTGCCTTGCCCTGCAAGCTAGTAAATCTTGTAGCTAGCAGTTTTCCTGTTTCTGTTATGTACTTTTGGTGGCTTGTTGCTAATATTTAGCTTTATTGCTAGTTTAAAGAATGCTGATTACTGAAGCTGTATTTCACATTATACATATATTGGCTCCATATTCTTATAGACCAATCGACACTTGATATGTGATGTGGTCAGTATCATGTCAGTTGCCTTTACTTCGCAGTAATTTCTGGGTACCCTAGTTTGTAGTGGGTCGACCTGAGATCCCTAGGTCAATTACAACAAATTCCCGCCTTATTGAGAATTTAAGCACATGACCACTGAGCCAGCCAGCCAGCGGGCTTGCCAGCCAGTACACTACCATGGCTCCCACCAAATGGTAGTGTAAGAATATCTTGGGTAAAGAAAAGAACAAATGCATCCATACTTCAAGAGCTAAATATTGAAGAGGGTTGGCTATTAAAGACAATAAAACAAAGAAAATTGAAATATTTTGGTCACTTGAAACGTCATGAAAATTTGGAGAGAACAGTAATGGAGGGGTATATGCCTGGGAAAAAAGGAAGAGGAAGGCCAAAGAGAAGATGGATGCAGGATGTGGCGGATGATCTCCAGATGGGTGTATCGGATGCGGGACAGCTTGCTTGTGATCGAGAAGTTTTCCGGAAGGTTGTTATGGGAGCGAGGTTCTGCAAAGGACATGCTACTGAATGAATGAATGAATATGTATATATATATATATATATATATATATATATATATATATATATATATATATATATATATATATATATATATATATATCATTCATTATTTCCTTAACAAGATTATCTGTTTTTGTAAAAATTGTATTTGTAAATAACCCATTCAGTTTTTTTTTATATTTCATTCATGATCATGAAGTTTTATGTTTCAGGTTTTTTTGAGTTTCGTGTTATGTAAATATTCTCTGCCTGATATTTAACAAATAATTCACGTTTCATATTTTCCATGGTTGCACGTTCATACTGAGTGTGTGGGATAAGAATGTGGATATATTAAAAAATAGGATGATTATTATGGGAAGACAAAATAATAAATAAAAAGCCTTAACAAACTAAAAAAAGAAAACCAAACTAGGAAAGAAAAAAGATTACTAATTGTGATCAAGGTGCAAGAAATAAAATACCTTGCACTATTAAACAGACACGGTTCCCTGTTGAAGCTACACTTGAGACAAATTTGCAAGAGGAGGACATCCGTGGGATACCAACTGTCAAACTGTCGTGTCATTTACTGCCAATATAGTACCTTGCTGTTAACCCACACGAAAAATTCAGTCCATTACTACTATAAATAGTGTATAAGGACTACGCTTGAGTTTAAAGCGAGCAAACGAAAAAGAAAGAAAGAACCTTGCAGTGTATAGCAGGGTTGAGTCTGAGGAATTAAGGCCACCTGGCTAGTGCAGTCGCCGCGAACTGTGCAGTTTAGGATTTTCGTTTTGCCACCAAAGAAAAAAATTCCACACCTTACCAAGGATTCGAACCTGGGTCTCCCAAAGGAGAATCCGGCGTTCTAGCCACTCGGCCAGCATGCAAGAGAAAGGCTGACGTGAGAAGAAAACCAACCAATTTGCAAGAGGAACATCAGTTTGCAAGAGGAAGGCTAATATGCAAAAGGAAGATCAGTTTGCAAGAGGAAGACTAATGTGTGTTAGGAAGATCCATGTGCGTTGGTTAGATCAGTGTGCAAGAGGATGACCAACATGTAACAGGAAGGCAAAGACAAATGTGACTAGGGATCCCAATAAACTAAAGATGTATACAAAAAATGTTAAGACAAAATAATTTCCAGCAAACAAAAAAGTTTAAAACAATAAACTGACATCAAAATATCACATTTCAAACAACAATAATCCAAAAGGGGTGAAGTAAACACCGAGTTTTAATTTGATTGTTGCTTTTGGATTACTTTTCTTTGGGATGTGACATTTCAAATGGGAAATTAACGTTGTGTCTAGGGGCAGCCAAAGCAACACAGCTCGTATTAAAGAGGGATTGAAAACAGGACATTAGACAGTTTCATTATGGCAAGAGACAAATGATTGGGGATCCACTGCAATTAATCTGATCTGAATGGGGTATTGAGTATATTCTCTTACACATAATGTAAGAGTCCAAACCATGAGGCTTTCCTTAGCTGGATATTCTTCTTTTGTTCGCTTGAAATTGTCGTGTTGTCTCTCGTATAAACTTCACTGTCTGTTTTTTAGTTGACTCAGTAGTCCATAAAGTTCTTCCACTGTTGTTTCTGTAGGCAAGAAGGTTTGCCTAGATATATCATATTCAGGGCAGTCTTGGAGTATGTGATCTGCTGTCTGTATATGCACATAACTGATTCACCAGTCCGGAATTTTGTATACACATATACATCGTGTCTCGTTCTGAGGTGCAGAATAATGATGTGCTCAGGTTTGCCCATAAAATGGTAGTCATTTTGTGCTGGTATTGGTGGCTTTGATTTATAATAGGTATACAGGAAATTATATTGTAACACCCCCCCCCCCCCCCCCCCCCCCCCATATTGCACTCACATGTAACCCTAGCATAGTCCATACTGGACCTCTGATTATTGCATGGGGGAGGGGGAGGGGCAGCTTTCCCAATTACCAGTGTTCCCCTACCATCAGGCAAACACACTCCGACTTTTAAGTTACAGAAAATTAGATGTAAAAGTAACTAAAGCGTGCATAGTTGAATATGCTCGCTTGCATTCGCTGGCTGTGAACTCCAGTGTGAAGTCCTGTATGTCGGATGAAGGCATCCTGTTGTCCAACATCAGTGTGATGTCATACTGGACAGAGGTTTGCTTGAGTATCCGTTGTCCCTTGTCTGGCTTATTGGTGTGTAGACTGGCGGTTCCTCGCCGTACAGGCAGATACTCTCCGACTTCGGAAGAATCCTTAGTTGAATATGATATTTACTTTTCTTGAAGAATCTCAGTTGTTCTGGTCAACTCTTACAGAATGTGACGGTTGTCCTATATTTGATGCAAGGATCATACTCTCCTTCAGCAGTTTATATGTATAATCCAATCAATCAACAAAGTCTGAAGAAAATGAACGCAACAAATGAATAAGTAGTTTGCTACTGCAGGTAATGCTATTATCAGTCTTTAACTTTCCTGGCAAGGTGACTGTTTAAAGCAGACATACTTTCTTCAAGGAGGGTACTAGGATATAAGAATATGATAGGTGTTGTCTCATGGTCACTTCCCTGCTTTTAGCATTGAGGTGGCTTTTCTAGGTGTCACCACTTGATGACTTCCTGGTGCGGTGCCATGTGATGGCTGTGAACATGTGATGTGGAGACTAGGTTTGAAAAATGCTTACTTCTGATAGGTATCGGTTGATAGCCAATGTCTGCAGATATTGAGTGAACAGTCTTGTAACCACCAGGAATTTCTGGGGGAGAGCAGCTTTGGGGACATATTTTGTAAACATCAAACACAAGTGAAAATATCTGAGACATTCAGTGAAGGAATGAGTGCGTATAGCTCACAGTGTACGTGAATTATGTTTGTTTTACTGCTGTCTATGCTTATTTCTCATTGGTGCTAACATGACTGTAATGTTTGACACGTTCATTATGTCATTGTAAATGCTCCTGTTTATGTTTTCTTTGTAAGATTATGATAAAGCCATGACTGAAATTATGATTTTGGTTTTAGGACATTAACAAACATTCTGATAGCATTGCTGGACTGTTGGGAACTGTTATTTTATCTAGTAGATGATGATTCTAATTCACAAGTCACAAATTAAGGCACTATTGTATAGGTTCAGATACCATTCTCCTAAACTGTGGGATGTGGATTCTCAAATCCAGGTTTTTATTTTTTATGTACCCGTGGTTGAATGGTAAGAGAATTGCCTTTATTGCACCAGATTTGATCCCACACAGCTCGGTCTCTCGGCACAGAGCCACTGACTACCTGGCGGAAGCATCACACAGAGCACAAACTCTGTAGTTCCAGTGATGACACCCCAGGAGTCACCGGAAAAACAGCACACTTTGCCACAAGGGCCCACTTTTTATATAACGAAGATGGAATGCAAATTCTAGCCTGCACATCATGTGATGACTATTTGTGTAAGTGACTTTTATTCCTTAGCTTGGGGAATTTCCTCCTGGCAACTCTGGCAATGACAAAATGTTCTCTTCAAGGGCAAGCTGGCACAATCAGATCATGTAATTAGCGTGGTTGGGCGAGCATTTGGCGCCTGAGTTCATTGTCCACTAAGACAGAAAAAAATTCCTCCATGCATTCAGGCCTATCAAATGTGACAGTCCTAACACATCACATACCCATAGCAGGCTTCAGCTTGGAGACTTTTTTCTGGTTGTAGTTGCCTTGGCTGATATTTGGTATGCTAAATAATGATCTTATGCTAGTTACTGCTGTGGGAATGCAAGGAGACAGAACTTCATGTGAATGTCATGGTATTGAGAGGTGAGATGATCAGCATACTTCATACAAAATACTATGTCCAGAAAATGCTGTTTAGCTATAGTTGACCTGAGTGCATCCGGGTCCTGAGAAAGCCAACCTGTATCTGCCAGTGACACTATGTGATGTTCTGTGTCTGGTGTCATCTAGGATGTCATCTGTCATGGTTTCCAGGGACCATCTATCTATTAATTGTCCCCATATAAATGACAGTTTGTGGTTCACATGTTATGAAATATGAAATACCCTCTGCTTACTCCTGCTGAGTAATATGAGGGTCTTTTGTATTGCTGCACTTTCCACTTGATTCCAGAGAGCCTTCATCACAACAGCATTGTTATAATCTAGCTCACCACCTAAAGGGGCTGCAACAGCCAGTCTATCAACCTGTTAATGTGCTGTCCACATGTTGAGTTTGTGTAGTGTACCTTTGACTGTAGGCCCAAAATGTAGTAATTGATTCTTGATAACATCAATCCTCTAATTCTTGTTCTACTGTAGTTGTGTAGCTAGAGTTTCTTTGAATGTAGGCACTCTATACATCCATTTTAGGAAGTGGCGACTATATTTCTATAGCATAATTTCTAATTCAGCCTCTTATTGTGAAGCTGCTCTCTAATGATTTACACTTGTTCTTTGTTAGCCTGTTCAAACATTGTGTTA
Organism: Cepaea nemoralis; assembly: GCA_014155875.1. Classification (NCBI taxonomy): domain Eukaryota; kingdom Metazoa; phylum Mollusca; class Gastropoda; order Stylommatophora; family Helicidae; genus Cepaea; species Cepaea nemoralis. The sequence goes on along the minus strand of JACEFZ010004764.1, from coordinate 486,011 downwards.
GCAATGATATAATCAGCTCACTTAGCTGTCATGACAGGAAGATGAAAAAAAGCTGTCTTCATGGCATGGTTGTATCATTACTGGCATCTTCAGGAGGGGGGGGGGGGGGGGGGGGGGGGGGGGGGGTGTAAAAACTGCCTGCTCAGGCAGCCATTACACAATGTCCACGTACCACATCATCAGTTAGACATGCAGAATGTCTCTCCCATCGAGGGTCTCTCAATTTGTTGCCAGTTCCTTTGCTTCCTGCCTAAAGTGTCTGTAATGTCCTGTGTCCATCTTTGCACTGGTTGACCCCTGTTTTTTTCTTCCAGAAACCATGCCTTCCATTACGGTTTCTCGTCCCTCCAAGCCACTGTGATGTTAAATATGGCCAAAGTATTTCAGTTTCTGAGACATGACACTGTTTATGAGCCAGTTTTATTCAATATTCAGACCTTGTAGAATGTCAGTATTTGTCGTCTTCTTGTTCCATGATAGTCTAAGAATCTTTCTGTAACAAAAGCCCTGATTTTCATCTTTAGTGATTGCAAAATGGTCCATGACTCACACATTTCCAAGCTATGATTTGCGTTTTCTCTCCAAATAATATTGGAGACCATAACCTGTATCCCTCAGTGTTAAGAGACTGGTATCTCCCTAACCCACAATGTTAAGAAATGGTATCCCCCTAACCCACAATGTTAGGACTGGTATCACCCTAACCCACAATGTTAAGAGACTGGTATCCCTATAACCCACAATGTTTAGACTGGTATCCCCCTAACCCGCAATATTAAAACTGGCATCCCCTTAACCCACAATGTTAAGAAATGGTATCCCCTAACCCACAATGTTAAGACTGGCATCACCCTAACCCACAATGTTAAGAGACTGGTATTTCCCTAACCCGCAATATTAAGACTGGCATCTCCCTAACCCACAATGTTAAGACTGGTATCCCCCTAAACCCACAATGCTAAGACTGGCATCTCCCTAACCCACAATGTTCTGGCATCTCCCTAATCCTCAGTGTTAAGACTGGTATAACCCTAACCCACAATGTTAAGACTGGCATCTCCCTAACCCACAATGCTAAGACTGGTATCCCCCTAACCCACAATGTTTAGACTGGTATCCCCCAAACACCTACTCCAATAGGAGTGTGGCTAGCGATAAAAGTCAAACATTATAAGATTGAAAATAGTGGGCTTGATGGTGTAATGGTTAGGACACAAAAGTGGCATTGGCATGAGCGCAGTCAGACAAGGGTTAGATGCAAGCTCTCATCACTTGCCATGTGAGTGAAAGACTGGCCACCTATTCCCCTGTACACTCAGACCTACAAAATTGTGGTGATCCCAACACTTCAGGTTTCGGCCAGGATATTATGATAAGACTGAAAGAAACATTTTATGTGATTTATTTGAATTCACCATTTTGCACAATGCCAATAACTTATCTGGTACCGCTATCCATTATGACCTGTGTGTTTTTCCATTGTTTGCATTTTATAAAATACTCTGGTGTCACTATCTACCATGTAACTTATAGTTTATACTTATCATTTCCTTGTCAGGTTTACACATGTTTAGGTTGACCCAAACTCCTTTATTTTTGCTGTAAACATAAAACTTAGTTTTTCTCATATTATATTTGGAAGAACAAGCATTCACATCATCATCATCAAGTGCCTTGCCAATTGGCGTGGGCGGTCATGCTTTTCCACACACTGCATCTTCAACAGAATTTATCAATTCGTGTGATGACACCTTTCTGTGAAATAACAAGACTCAAGAATCTTCTCTTATTGTCTTCCTCTCTTATTGTCTTCATTATCTATCATGTTCCAGTTTTTCTCTTCTAATGGCTGCCTTTTTCTGATGTGTGTGATAAGTTGTTTTTGTGTGTATTAGCCTCTTTCAAAAGATATAAATTACTTATTTTGGCTGTTCAAAGAACCTACCACATTCTTCCATAAAACCACATCTCTGAGGCTGTTTTTGGCATACAAATTGTCCAAGATTCACAGCCAAATGTTAAAACTGGTCCTATGTGTAACATGCATGAGTTCTTTTTATCAGCCAACAATGGATTTATTGCGTAAGGTGTTCATCATTTTAAAATGCAGTTATGTATCTCTGTGATATTTCTTCCATCAGATGTTAATCTATGTGCGTAGATACTTGAATTTCTGTACATCTAAATTAACACCATTGACTTGTGTTGTATATTTAGGTATGAACCGATTCACTTTCTGTTATCCTATTACTGAAGCTGAGGCCTGTTTTGTCACTATCTACAACCACTGTATCTATATTTTTATTTAGATACTTCTGACGTCCTGTAAAGACGTCATCAGTGTAAGTTATCTGTATTATGACCACCAACCATGGCATATTTTCTATAGATCTAATTGTACGCTCATTGTGTAATGAAAACAACCATTCACATGTGGCATTTAAAAGAAAATAATAATTTTGTACCACATAACAAATAAAGCAACAATTTCAACAGTCTACCAGAGTTTGTTTATTGGTCATATTTATGTGAAATAAAAAACATAAATGTACCTGCCACATATTCTTTGCTGCTTCTAAAAATTGAATTTTAAAAAAAAAGTAAGTTTTACTTACTTTTTTAAAGCATGAAATAAATATTGTACAACAAATAAGACCCAGCCAGATGGTTATATAAAAGAATAATGACAAAACATTGACCCAAAACCACTTAAGCTAATGTTACTCTTTCTTAGCAATAAACAACTAAGTCAAGTGTCAGTGGACAGTGTTATGGTAACCTCTAACCTGACAGTGAGTTAACAGTCATATATGTTCAGTGTTAACAGAAGAGTCATGGACCCACAATCATGAAAGAAAAATATCAAGGCCTTTGAACATGTTACAGAAAAGTTGTTAGAATATCATGGAGCAAGAAGAAGACAAATGATGACATTCAACAAGAACTGAACACTGAAGAAAACTGGCTCATAAATGCATCATGTCTAACAGAGATAATTGCCACATTAAATGTCAGTGGCTTGGAGAAACATTGATGGCAGGCATAAAGTTGGTTGCATATCCTTTACAGGACATCACAGTCAACACCAGCAAGTTTTGCTGTTGTGATCTCTAGGCAAGTTTACGTTCTGTAGTTTGTCATAACACATCAGATGGCAGGCATGGTTACTGGAGAAAGAGGTATAAATTAATCAGACACCTTAGGCATGAGGGTATATAAGGCAGAACTGGTAAAGGATAGATAAACTTTGGTAGACTGTGAAAACAATTTCATCCAGTTTATCCAGGAAACAATATTGCAGACACCTTCGGTATGAGGATACATAAGGCTGAAGAACTGCCAAGGGGTAAGAAAACTTCAGTGGGCTGTGGTGAAAGTGATTTCATCCTGTTTATCCAGGAGACACGACTGCAGAAACAGACAGTTTAGGTATTCAAAAGAAGATGAAGCAGTAGCATTTACTACATAATCATGTCTGAACATTATGAAATAAACCCAAACATCACCCCATGTGGTCATGTTCACTAGAAAGTTGTAACATTTGAGCTAATCAAGTAACAAACACATAATTAATCAGTGGCTCTTTCCACAACAGCTACAAGGCAACATGAAAGTCAAAATATTCAAAGTCAAGAAATCATAGAGGATCCTTTGCATGTACCTGTCTAGGAAAAATATATCACCATGTCACTATTACATTTCTAGATTAGAAATAGTGGAACAAGAAGGTCAAGGCACTTTATTCAAGTCAGATAAATATGAAACACTTCTTTAACATGTATAATTTACAAAGCAATATGTACAACCTGGTATCTAAATATGCTAATGTTAAAAAACAAGAAAGAATACAACATTGAAAAAAGAAACTGAACATTTTGATTTCAAGGGATAAAGAACAAAATACAACGTATATTTGACGGCGGCATAACTGAAGTTACTTTTCTTTGGTTAACATTTTTTCCCCCCCGCATATCCTTTACAGTACATCGCTGTCAACAGCAGCATCTTTCAGCTGATCGTTGATTTCTTGGCAAGATTACGCTCAGTAGTTTGCCATTGCTTTCTGAGCGGCCGGCTCAGTTATCCCGCAAGTCACCAGCGGGGGTCGAACCGCTTCCAGCTCTCGTCCGCTACGAGACTGCGTGATAAACGGGATTACGGAGAAAGTGTTGTAACCCCTCAGCCAGAGAGACCGGCTGGTTAATATTAACATCTTTTATTTGACTGAATATTAACATACACAAATCTTTTATGTGTCTATTTATGTTAAAAAACAAGTAAGAATACAATGTAGAAATAAGAAAATGAACTCTTTGACTTCAAGGTAACAAGCAAAATCATCATGATGATGTGCCTTGCTGATAGGCCTTGGGCGGTAATGTTTCTCCCATCTCACACGATCACCAAAATCGCGTGATCAGCAAAACATAAAACCATGTATATTTGACGAAGGAATATCCAAAGTTTCTTCGATTGAACATCTTTGGTTAATATTAACATCTTTTATTTGACTGAATATTAAAATACATATATCTTTTATTTGACTGAATATTAAAATACATATATCTTTTACTTGACTGTTCATCATCATCATCATAATATAACAGGTATTTTGCAGAAGGTTGCTCTAATCACAACCCCTTGGAAAGACTCTTTAACCTGTTGCCAGTTCCCCTGCCTCATGTATTTTCACGCCTGTAGTGTCCTGAACTTCCTGTCTCCCCCTTCGTGCCGGCCGACTCCTACCTTTTATTCCAGGAATGGGGCCATCCATTAATGTTCTTTCTAAGCCACTTCGACGTCTGTTCTTACTGTGGTTAAAATGTAAAGTAACTTGATTTAATGGCAAGTACAAGTGAGTAAGTTTGTAGGGCAATAGATTTTAAGAACAAAATAATTAAATTTAGTAATGGCAACAGTGGAGACCATCTTAATGTTCTTTCTAAGCCACTTCAACGTCTGTTCTTACTGTGGTTAAAATGTAAAGTAACTTGATTTAATGGCAAGTACAAGTGAGTAAGTTTGTAGGGCAATAGATGTTAAGAACAAAATAATTAAATTTAGTAATGGCAACAGTGGAGACCATCTCACTGAGGTATACCAGACTGGATACATTGGCCAGTGAAAGAGCAATACAGGACCAAAATAGAATAACTAAACATCTTCCATTAAAAGCGATCTAAAAAGACATCCAATCAATGCTAACAGAGGGCCAAACAAATGTGACAACTATCTATTTTGATTGAGCAAAATAGATTCCGGTCAATCCAATGTGACACATATCTCTATATTGATTGAGCAAAGCAGATGATTCTGGTCAATCCAATGTGACAACTATCTCTATTTTGATTGAGCAAAGCAGATGATTCTGGTCAATCCAATGTGACAACTATCTCTATTTTGATTGAGCAAAGCAGATGATTCTGGTCAATCCAATGTGACAACTATCTCTATTTTGATTGAGCAAAGCAGATGATTCTGGTCAATCCAATGTGACACATATCTCTATTTTGATTGAGCAAAGCAGATAATTCCGGTCAATCCAATGTGACACCTATCTCTATTTTGACTGAGCAAAACAGATGATTCCGGTCAATCCAATGTGACAATGATCTCTATTTTGATTGGCAAAACATGTGATTCCTGTCAATCAGAACAGGACACAACAGACTATAATGTCATAGCAGTGACACTATCAAGCCCACTAATTTCATTCTTATAATGTATGACTTTTATCACTAGCTACACCCCTATTGGAGTAGGTGATTGAGGAGTTAGGTGGATACCAGGCTTAACATTGAGGGATACAGGTTATGGTCTCAAGTGTTATGGTCCATTTCACAATTACAAAAGAAGCAGATCATGAACAGATGTTACAGACAAATTCTAAGAATATCAGGGACCAAGAAATGTCCTGGCATTCTACAGTACAAGACCTGAACACTGGAGAAAAACTGGCCAGCATCATGTTTCAGGAAATGAAATACTTTGACCTGATTAAATGCCTCAGTGGTTTAGAAGCACAGTAATGGACGGGTGGTTTCTTGAGGAGGCAGGGGTTGTCCAGTGTAATGGTGGACACAAGATAAGTGCACGAGGCAGGGGGTTGACCAATGTAACAGTGGACACAAGACAATGAGGCAAGGGTTGTCCAGTGTTAACGGTGGACACAAGATAAGTGCATGTGGCAGGGGGATGTCCAATGTAATGGTTGACACAAGTGCATGAGGCAGGGGTTGTCCAGTGTAACAGTGGACACAAGATAAGTGCATGAGGTAGGGATTGTCCAGTGTTAACAGTGGACACAAGATAAGTGCATGAGGTAGGGGTTGTCAGGTGTTAATGGTGGACACAAGATAAGTGCATGAGGCAGGGGTTGTCCAATGTAACGGTTGAAACAAGTGCATGAGGCAGGGGTTGACCAGTGTAACGGTGGACACAAGTGCATGAGGCAGGGGTTGACCAATGTAATGGTGGACACAAGACAATAAGTGCATGAGGCAGGTGGTTTCTTGAGGAAAAGGCAGGGGTTGACCAATGTGTCGGTGGACACAAGACAAAGTACATGAGGCAGAGGGTTGACCAATGGAACTGTGGACACAAGACAATAAGTACATGAGACAGAAGGTTGACCAATGTAACGGTGGACACAAGACAATAAGTACATGAGACAGAGGGTTGATCAATATAACGGTGGACACAAGATAACTGCACGAGGCAGGGGTTGACCAATGTAACAGTGGACATACAAGACAATACGTACATGAGACAGAGGGTTGACCAATGTAACGGTGGACACAAGATAAGTGCATGAGGCAGGGGGTTTCTTGAAGAAGACAGGGGTTGACCAGCGTAACGGTGGATACAAGACACTAAATGCATGAGGCAGGTTGACAAACCTTCCCAACAAGAAAGAATAATGGACATACACCCATACATGAAAATACAAATGGAAGGGGAACTGGTGAAGGATCAAGAGTCTTTAGCATGGGCCACGACGAGAGTGCTGTTCTGCAAAATCTACATGATGATGAACTTCACAGTTCTGATTAACTACGGGTATTACTGCTGAGGTATAATTGACATCTGACATAATACAAATATGTTATTGTTGTAGAACAGCACTATAATCTGAATGCCATTTGTTATAATTTATTTTACCTAAGATTCTTAAAAAACAAAACCTGGCCATCATTTCAGCTTTATTGAGATTTTATGGTAAGATATTTAGCTTCAGTACAAATTATATAGAAATAAAATTATATAAACAAATACATGGTATAACTTGTGCACAGGGCACCAACGGTCAATGGCCAAACAATCTTACCCCCGGGAAGGTTAACTTGGTCAACAAATGCCCGCAGAAGTCGGACGTGTCGGCCTAACGGCGCAAGAACGCAACTCTGCTGTAAACAGGCAAGACACAATCACGTCCAAAAAAACTCTCCAGATGAACGCAGAAGAAGAATAGAAGAAGAAACAATTTGACAACATACATAGTTTATTTTCAACAAAAGTACACACACATTTTTATGTGTGTAGAACCTCCCATTAACTCTTTCAGTCCTAGAAAGTTTCATTCAAAGCAGATGTGGAAAAAGGAGGAAGAGAGAGAAAGGAAATTTTTAATTTAATTAAGTTGCATGTCCTTCACAGGATGTAGCAGTCAACCCCAGCATTGTCGCTGTTTGTGATTCCTGGGCAAATTTTACATTCAGTAGTTTGCCATTGCTTTCTGAACGACCAGCTCCTATACATTTTTCGAAAAACCAGCACTGCTGTGTTTTGAACCCGGGTATACGGGCTCACAAACCGCGTTCGCAAGCCCTTAGCCACATAGAAAGGAAATAACCACAATAAAAAAACCATGAGTGTGTTACAGTCAAATGTCAAACAATTTGACAATATCCATAGTTTATTTTAATGTAAAGTGTACAAGACTTTATGTGTGTAAAACCTACCATTAACTCTTACAGTCACAGAACATTTCATTCAAAGCAGTTATGGAAAAGGGGGAAGAGAGAAAGAAAATGATTACTATGAAAAACCATGAGTGTGTTACAGTGGTCAAACAATTTTACATCTATAGTTTATTATAAACAAAAGTACGCAAGTTTTGTGTGTGTGTAAAGAGTTTTGTGTGTGTGTAAAGACTCCCATTGACTCTTAGTCCCAGAAAGCTTCATTCAAAGCAGACATGGGACAAAACAAAAAGGGTGGCGAGTCTGAGAGGGAGAAAAAGGAAACGACTACTATGAATGAGTGTGTGTGAAAGAGAGAGAGAGGAAATTACTATGAAGAGTGAATGTGTGAAAGAGAGAGAAGAAATGACTACTAATAATGCGTGTGTTAGTGAAAGAAAGAGTAAGGAAATGGCCACTATGAATAAGTGTGTATTTGAAAGAAAGAGTAAGGAAATGACCATGAAAAACCATTAGTGTGTTACTTTCAAAGAGGATAAATACTCACTAGGAAGTCAGATCTCCTTAGTATTACAAGTTAGCTGCATGTTCTTTACAGGACATCACAGTCAACCCCAACAATGTTTGGCTGTTTGTAATTTGTTTAAGCAATTTTACAGTCAGTAGTTTGCCATTGCTTTCTGAACTGCTGACGCTCATACTACTGTGAAAATCAATGCAAAGCGATCTGCTCCCAAATCCAAGTGAAATAGACTGAAATCTAAATACACATAGAGAAGAAAATTAAAGAAATATGAAGAGACACTTGATGATGAAGGAAAACTCTGCAACAGTCCTTACAGAGATGGTACTTTGGCTTTGGGTCTGGAGGGAAGTTTCTATACCAACCAAACTTTGGCAGAGGAAAGCCCTTGTCAGAGATCAAAGGACCTGATGGCCAATGCATCAGATTTAATAATTCAAAGCAATGTATTCCCTTTGTGAATTTGAACACACAAGCTACTAATCTTGCATGATTTATTGGCTGGCATATTTTCCTGCACCTCATCAGGTGCAAACTCCACACTCCAACAATATCCGTGACTGTGCTTTAATTCTTTCAGCTAAAGTATTATTCATTTATTCACTTCATATGATAATTAACTCTGCAGTATGCACCTGATGAAATGCAGCAAAACATGCCAGGCAATAAATCATGCAATATATTGTTCGTGACTTCTGTGTTTAAAGACTTAATAATTTTCTAGAGGATTCACAAAGCAACCAACCAACCTTTAAGATTTTTTTCCCCCGCATATCCTTTACAGGACATTGCAGTCAACACCAGCATTTTTCAGCTGCTGTTGATGTCTGAGCAAGTTTTACGTTCAGTAATTTTCCATTGCTTTCTGAACGACCGGCTCACATACCTCCATAAGTAACCAACGCGATGCGATCTGCTGCCAAATCTCGCACAGTTGTGTTTCACACGAGTATACGGGATTACGAACAACGTCCTTAACCCTTACACCAGGGAGACCAGCTAAATGTTTCTAATTATGAGTCTCATTTTGAAAACGAATAACAATGAATGACATATCTTTATTTGTTATGATCTATGTAAAGTTTGTGTGTGTATCACTGATGTGAAAAAAAATACAACTAGTTTCACAAATATACTGAGCATTTAAAAGTTAAATATTTTCAATTGTCAGTCTTATTTTCAAAATGGAAATAAAACTTGTATCCTCTTTTAATAAGATTTATTAAAACATTTTGTGTATCATTAATATGCAAATAAAATCACAATACACTTTGTAAATATGTATGGAAATTTATCCATGACATTTTTTTTTCACATTTTCTATAACATAATCTTCAACAAATTCCAGATATACACTACACAATTACACTGATGTTTGCAAAAAACTTTTAACACAACAAACAAAATATTACGTGATAATGCTCACACAATAAAAAGGTAACATGATCAAGCAAATTCAACTAAAACATCACTACCCCATCCCACAGAAAACTAGCAGCAAAATCGAACCAACAAGAAGCTGGGATGAGCAACAGAGCAAACACTATACCTGCAGCAACATCCAACGAACAAGCAGTTGGGATGAGTAACTGAGCAAAACTAAACCTGCAGCAAAATCCAACCAACAAGTTGGGATGAGTGACTGAGCAAAACTAAACCTGCAGCAAAATTAAACCAACAAGTTGGGATGAGTGACTGAGCAAAACTAAACCTGCAGCAAAATCCAACCAACAAGTTGGGATGAGTGACTGAGCAAAACTAAACCTGCAGCAAAATCAAACCAACAAGTTGGGATGAGTGACTGAGCAAAACTAAACCTGCAGCAACATCCAACCAACAAGCTGGGATGAGTGACTGAGCAAAACTAAACCTGCAGCAAAATCCAACCAACAAGTTGGGATGAGTGACTGAGCAAAACTAAACCTGCAGCAAAATCCAACCAAGTTGGGATGAGTGACTGAGCAAAACTAAACCTGCAGCAAAATCCAACCAACAAGTTGGGATGAGTGACTGAGCAAAACTAAACCTGCAGCAAAATCCAACCAACAAGTTGGGATGAGTGACTGAGCAAAACTAAATCTGTAGCAAAATCCAACCAACAAGTTGGGATGAGTGACTGAGCAAAACTAAATCTGTAGCAAAATCCAACCAACAAGTTGGGATGAGTGACTGAGTAAAACTAAACCTGCAGCAAAATCCAATAAATAACTAGTTGGGATGAGTGACTGAGCAAAACTAAACCTGCAGCAAAATCCAACCAACAAGTTGGGATGAGTGACTGAGCAAAACTAAACCTGCAGCAAAATCCAACCAACAAGTTGGGATGAGTGACTGAGCAAAACTAAGCCTGCAGCAAAATGCAACCAACAAGTTTGGATGAGTGACTGAGCAAAACTAAACCTGCAGCAAAATCCAACCAAGTTGGGATGAGCAATAGAGCAAAACTAAACCTGCAGCAACATCCAATAAATAACAAGTTTGGATGAGTAACTGAGCAAAAACTAAACCTGCAGCAAAATCCAACCAGCAAGAAATCGGGATGAACAACAGTCAACCAGACAGGTTTTTAATGTTTCTCTCCAGACAACAGTGGTTCTTGGTAGCCTTAAATCACCAAATAATGGGAAGTGAAACTGGTCAGCCTTTCAAGAACACAATCACAAGTAACAGATGAACTTCACGGCTAGAAAGGATTCATTAGCACCCAAATAACACAGACTCTGATACCACATAAAAATCACACAGAATCATATCGTTTCTGTGCCTAATTCAATGACTGGAGGACATAAACTTTTTCATAATTTTTATTTAGTTGCATCAGCGTTTGTTTATTGTTTGTGAGCTGATGAAGCCTTTCTAGCCAAAATGTCAATTCTGTCACTGTTTTTTGTTTTGCATTCACTCGCTTTGAATCTAAGCATAGTCCATAAACATGCTACAACTTCTAGTGCCTCCGGTGGCTGGGCCATGCATCTCGATCGGAGGATGAATGTATTCCCAAAGATCTCCTACATGGAGAACTATCAACAGGGAAGAGGTGAACCAGAAGACTCCAAATATAAGGATATATGTAAAAAAAGATATGAAAACCCTTGGCATAGATCCAGACACGTGGGAAAGAGTTGCAACAGACAGATGTTCCTGGAGAAGAGTGGGAAAGAGTTGCAACAAACAGATGTTCCTGAAGAAGAGATGTACGAAATGGACTGGTGCTCTTTGAGCGCAATCTGATCCAACAAACTGAGGATAGGAGGAACAGGCATAAAATGCAGTCACTTACTGTGGGACCTGCCTCGTCTTACAGATGCGTAAACTGTGACAGAGATTGTCACTCTCACATTGGCTTATACAGTCACCAGCGGTGCTGTCAGGTGCCTCCCCAGTGGCACAACTCTATATAACCACTGTAGGGGTTGAAGCCACTACTTTGACATTAGCACACTGGAAGTTTAAGAGCGAGCGCTCATATCCATTCAGCCACGCTGACTGCTTCTGCCACTTGTGATTGTGTCCTTGTTAAGCTGACCAGTTCTACTCCTTGTTTTGTCACTGATTTATTTGTTGTATTTGTTTTACTGCAGTTCCACCAATTTCAGTTCTTATCAGTCTTCACATGTTTATTCATTCATTCTGTAACAAAGGCACTGACTGACCTTAGTAACAGACGTAGTAGGCATTTACTGAGTAAAATTCAACATGCAATATCATTCAGCATATAATACCATGAAGATGAATGGACATTACAGAATTATATTTGAAGCAGATTAGCATGTAAATCTGCAGCAAGATCAATGAGAACAGATCACATGAAAGCTGGGTGGAATCACAAAATCTGAGGCTTTAAAAGTTAAGAACAAACAAGACAATGATGATATGGAAAGACAATATTCAACACATGGTTAATGGATGTTAAGAAAAAGTTCCTTGCATATTCTATAGTCAACGCCAGCGTTTTTTGGCTGTTTGTGTCATTGCTTTCTGAACAACCGACACTCATACCACTATATGAAAACCAATGCAAGGCGGTGTGCTTCCAAATTGCCAGCAGTTGAGTTTCAAGCTCAGTGTGCAGGATTGTGAATTGCGCCACAACATTATGTCATTATTAGATGCCAGTGGCATAACGATAGTGCATATGCCTTCTAAGACAGTATTCTGGGTTCAATCCTCACTAGAGGCACGTTTTTTTTCGAACAGAAATTTAAGAATTTTCTGGTAACTGTCTGGGAAGAAAATGTGATGAATAAACAGAAATGATCACCTCATTTTATTATGTTGTGACCTAGAATATGTGAAGGTCTAGTCCTAATAGCAATATCTGCTATGGGATTACATTTACCATTGCATCATTATTACTAATACAGAATATACATGTTGCCACTTGACAAAAAATCAGAAAGAGAAAAGACTTCTGTACCAAACATGGGAAAAAAGTTCTTTCAGAGGTAAATGACTATTTTATTAGTCAATAGGCAGCTATTAACACTCTTGTTTCAAACATCATTGGTAGTGTGTGCATTATTGGTTGTCAATATACACTACTCTATGTTAATTCACATACATTTCTTTGGCAAAAGCATTAAAAACAGCTAAGACAATTCTGGACATAATTTTGGCAACATCAATCAAAATTAATAATATATAGTCATTCTTGCAGTACTTTGTTTTAAAAGTCAAATATAATTATCTTTCCAAGCAGAGAAGAAATGAAAAGTAATGACTTACAGGCATGTTAATGTAATCAGTGGCTGGACTTTGATTACAGTGTCAGGTTTATTAAGTGCAATGACTGGTGCAACATCTGTTTTAAAATGCTAATCTATCATAATTCCAGCTGAAACTGCCCACAAATTGGGAAATTAATATGGCAGTTTCCCCTTGCTTTCCAGATTAAAACAGTGTTATTTGCTTGTGTATTCAATTCAGTTTACAAACTCAATCTTCAGGGCCAGATTTTCAAAATAAAATTGTGTTTGTGCTATGTCAAACAATCTGGATAATATCAAACTTTGTATTAGACTAATTCTGTATGGATCATGAAAACTTTGTATTATATTAGACTAATTCTGTATGGATTATGCAAAACTTTGTATCCATTAGGCCAAACTTTGCATGGATAAGACCAAATGTTGTATAGAAACAAAATATTTTTATGAATCAGACCCAATTTCAAATGAATAGGACAAAATTCTATATTCACAAGAAACACTTAAAAACACGCAGACACATCCCCCCCTCCCCCCAAATGTCCTTATATATTTCATTGCCTTGAAATGTTCCTATCACACCTTGCACTTTTTGTGTTGCATGGCCGTGGTGTGTTGTCCGGTTTGGGAACCACTGAGTTTTCTTAAGTCTTGCCATTAACAATAAAACTGGTTAACATGACAACTGTAGCAAGTCAGTAAAAGACCCTTTCACACATCTGGAGTCTTGCCATTAACAATAAAACAGGTCAACATGACAACAATAGCAAGTCAGTAAAAGACCCTCTCACACATCTTAAAGTGCCTTAGACATATGGTGCTGGACTCAGATTTGAATAGACCAGTCAGCACTCAGTGGGTGATATGGTCAGTATCCTGCCCACTGCCTTGACTTCCCAAGACATTTCCTGGTACCTATTTTAGGCTGGGTCGGCCTGGATGCCAGGTCCATTGTCAAAGTTCAAATCTACCCTTAAAGCAGACCGAACCCATGATCACCGGGCCAGCAGGTGAGCGTCTAGCCAGGCTACCGCGCTCCCAACAACAGTAACATCAGCATAAACATGGACTCGCACAACAATAAAGATGACTACATTTGAGTTTCTGTCTTAAGTAAAGTTCTAGTGTTTACAGCTCTGGATGGGTCCTGCTGAAAGAGAGACGGAAAAAGTTATTGAAGAGAGCCAGGGCGGAAACAATATCACAAAGAATGTTATGGAAATGAATACTCCATATTGTTACTTTTCATAAAAATAAAAGCATATTAAAATTAGAAGAATCAAGAAAATGTAAGAAGAAAATAATAAATGATAACCAAACATATTTTAGTCCAGACACTATAAAGTATGGAGAGTAAGAAAGTGACAGAAAACTTTATAAAGGGAACACAACTTGAAACCAAAATAAAGCATTATTGTAGAGATTATGAGAGGACACACACCTGATAGTGAGGCATTTTATTCACAGATCAAGAGGAGAGTGTCATGCTTGGATTTACTTTTCTAATAATTTGGCCAACATAAATATAAGTTTAATGGATAGGATTGCTGACTGACTTTTCACACTGTTTCAGACGATCAGAAGCAGAGAAACTTTTAGTATTGGTGTTTGTTGCAGATAATATGGCTGCCAGTAATTTTGTTGCTTTGCATTTACACCTACTATCATCCACCCATCCGGAGTACATACATATATCATAATGCTCTCCATACAATATATTTGCCTGCCAATTTATTCCAGTTCTCAGTGCTTACAGAGAAATGCTCTGGTGATCGTTTTGCATAGATCTTTGAATCTTTTAGGAAATGTAATCAGCAGTTAACAAGACAATCTATGAACATAAATTAACATTACTACTGGACTGCACAGATCTATCAGTGTAAATTCCATTATTACTAAATAAAGTAGATTGTGTACAAAGCAGACTAAACATGTCAATCACAATTTAAGTAGATATCATTAATCAAGTAAGTGGTAAAACTTTTCAAAGTACTTTTCTTAGTACATATTGAGAACCAATGGAGATTTTATAAATAATTGAATTATTAGATTATGTCATGATAACAGCCCATTCCAAAAGGTGGTTCTGTGTTTGTTTATGTGAGCATGCTGGCTTATCTATAATAACAGCATAACATTTATAATTGGGATTTATAATCCTGCACGCTAAACAGAGCTTAATGAACTGATGAGAGAGATTCTAACGGGTGACATGATTCATCTCTAATTCTCTTCTCCATGTCCTCCTCATATTATTCATCTCTATCTCTAATTCTCTTCTCCATGTCCTCATATTATGTATCTCAATCTCTAATTCTCTTCTCCATGCCCTCATATTATGTATCTCTATCTCTAATTCTCTTCTCCATGTCCTCATATTATGTATCTCTATCTCTAATTCTCTTCTCCATGTCCTCATATTATGTATCTCTATCTCTAATTCTCTTCTCCATGTCCTCATATTATGTATCTCTATCTCTAATTGTCTTCTCCATGTCCTCATATTATGTATCTCTATCTTTAATTCTCTTCTCTGTGACATCCTTATATTATTTATCTCTAATTCTCTTCTCCATGTCTTCCTCATATTATTTATCTGTGTCTCTAATTCTCTTCTCCATGTCCTCCTCATATTATCTATCTCTGTCTCTAATTCTCTTCTCCATGTCCTCCTCATATTATTTATCTCTATCTCTAATTCTCTTATCCATGTCCTCCTCTTATCCATGTCCTGTGTCTCTAATTCTCTTCTCCATGTCCTCCTCATATTATCTATCTCTGTCTCTAATTCTCTTCTCCATGTCCTCCTCATATTATTTATCTCTATCTCTAATTCTCTTATCCATGTCCTCCTCATATAATTTATCTGTCTCTAATTCTGTTCTCCATGTCCTCCTCATATTATCTATCTCTATTTCTCTTCTCCATGTCCTACTCATATTATTTATCTCTGTCTCTAATTCTCTTCTCCATGTCCTCCTCTTATTATTTATCTCTATCTCTAATTCTCTTCTCCATGTCCCCCTCATATTATCTATCTCTATCTCTAATTCTCTTCTCCATGTCCCCCTCATATTATCTATCTCTATCTCTAATTCTCTTCTCCATGTCCTCCTCATATTATCTATCTCTATCTCTAATTCTCTTCTCCATGTCCTCCTCATATTAGTTATCTCTAATTCTCTTCTCCATGTCCTCTTCATATTATTTTTCTCTGTCTCTAATTCGCTTCTCCATGTCCTCCTCTTATTATTTATCTCTAACTCTAATTCTCTTCTCCATGTTCTCCTCATATTATATATCTCTATCTCTAATTCTCTTCTCCATGTCCTCCTCATATTATTCATCTCTATCTCCGTGGCGAAGGGGTTATGGACGCAGTTCGTATTCTTGCATACCCGCATTTGAAACACACTGTGGACGATTTGGCAACATACCACCTTATGTTGGTGTTTTAAGAAATGGTATGGGTGCCGGTCGTTCAGAAAGCAATGGCAAACTACTGAACATAAACTTGCCAAGAGACTGCAACAGCAAAAATTGCTGGTGTCGACTGTGATGTCCTGTAAAGGATACACAATGAACTTAACTATCTACAATTCTCGTCTTCACGTGTTGTTAGATCTTCCTCTATTTGTTTTGCCCTGTGGGTTCCACAGCCAGGACTTTCTAGTTATACCATTTCTCAATCAATGTGTCCTACCTAGCGCTGGTATCTCGATACACTGGATTTTGTTTACTTCTCTCAATGATCTCTGCCATATCATTCTATTGCCCTTCTATTCTGTGCAGGCTTGCATCTTGTGGCTGCCATATTGTACTATAAAGTGTTTGTTATAGTTCAAAAGAATTGTAATAGTTTCTTCTCCCAAGGTATATGCATGAAAATATTATGTGGTGGATGGTTTTGTGTGTACTATTGCTTCATCAATTGGGTTCATGAGTGAGGATTTATTGCTGAAATGCATGTTTAGTCTGTTGTAGCCTCTTGTTAGTTGGAAGATTTGGCTTTGTTCAAGAACATCCTAGCTTTATTGCTGTCATTTTCTTTAAATTTCCTTGTACATGTTATGGTCAGTATTTCCTCTAGTCTATTCGTTCAGTAATTATCTGAATATTAAATGTGAACACACAACATGATTATCATGAATGTAGTGTCGACAATAATAATTATGCTTCAAAGAAAGGCCACTGAATGAAAACAGTATAAAAAATATGTAAAATTTTGTAAAGGAAACGTCAAGATAATATTTATACAACAGCATATATACTGTAATAATTATTCAATAGTTGCATAGCATTAAAATTTGACTTTTAAATTAAAGATTTTGAAAATATACATGCAATGAAATGAATACAGGAAGACAGAATATCATGAGATTATTATAGTAAACAAAACTATAATATTTTCTTTCACTCACATAAACAAAGTAAAAAAAGCAGAATATAAGTAAGTAAACATTAAAAAAAAAAAAAACCAGAGAGAGCAAAAGGCACTCTAAAGATTCCAACCCGGCCTTATCATGTATTTTAAACAAATATAATTTATCTCAACAATTCAATACACATCTCTTAACAATTAAAAAGACATACCAAGATAAAAAAAAACATAAAAGAGAAAAATAAGAACAATTAACCACGTCTGTGAATCAGTGAGACGAAGTAAAATGCTTACTTCTTACGACAACCTCTGTTCTCTGGCTGTAAGTGTAAAAGATTGCTGATAAACAGCCGAAAGATGCGGCAGAAGTCATCAATTAGGTAAAAGTCTAGATGATCCCAGTCATCGGTAAATTGATGCCACACACTAGGAAATGGAGACGAAATCAGGTGGACCACATCCACTCCTGTCATAAGACAAAATGGTAAACAAACATAGGATGACATGATGAACATGCATAAGACAAAATGGTAAACAAACATAAGACAAAATGGTAAACAAACATAGGATGACATGATGAACATGCATAAGACAAAATGGTAAACAAACATAAGACAAAATGGTAAACAAACATAAGACAAAATGGTAAACAAACATAAGACAAAATGGTAAACAAACATAAGACAAAATGGTAAACAAACATAAGACAAAATGGTAAACAAACATAGGATGACATGATGAACATGCATAAGACAAAATGGTAAACAAACATAAGACAAAATGGTAAACAAACATAAGACAAAATGGTAAACAAACATAAGACAAAATGGTAAACAAACATAAAACAAAATGGTAAACAAACATAAGACAAAATGGTAAACAAACATAAGACAAAATGGTAAACAAACATAGGATGACATGATGAACATGCATAAGACAAAATGGTAAACAAACATAAGACAAAATGGTAAACAAACTTAGGATGACATGATGAACATGCATAAGACAAAATGGTAAACAAACTTAAGACAAAATGGTAAACAAACATAAGACAAAATGGTAAACAAACATAAGTCAAAATTGTAAACAAACATAGGATGACATGATGAACATGCATAAGACAAAATGGTAAACAAATGTAAGACAAAATGGTAAACAAACATAGGATGACATGATGAACATGCATAAGACAAAATGGTAAACAAACATAAGACAAAATGGTAAACAAACATAAGACAAAATGGTAAACAAACATAAGACAAAATGGTAAACAAACATAAGTCAAAATGGTAAACAAACATAGGATGACATGATGAACATGCATAGACAAAATGGTAAACAAACATAAGACAAAATGGTAAACAAACATAAGACAAAATGGTAAACAAACATAAGACAAAATGGTAAACACACATAAGACAAAATGGTAAACAAACATAAGACAAAATGGTAAACAAACATAAGACAAAATGGTAAACAAACATAAGACAAAATTGTAAACAAACATAAGACAAAATGGTAAACAAACATAAGACAAAATGGTAAACAAAAATAAGACAAAATGGTAAACAAACATAGAAGCACTGACAAATAAAACATGTGTCACTTTATTTCCTCTACTGAAACTGTAAATGTAAAGGTAATCCCCTACAGCACTGTCAGATGTGGTGCCCAGTTCCATTCCTCACTATCCTTTTGCGCCTCTGTCTACTTTCTAGTATTTGTTATTTATTTTGTTTTCATTTGCTCACTTTGAAATCGAATGTAGTCCATGTTGGATTGATTTGTGCATGTGGATTAGCTTTCCCTATTACCAGTGTCCCTCGCCATCAGGCGAACCCACAGACTTCAGGGGTACTTGTAATTTACGTCCCCATGTCAAAGACAAGAAGTAAAAATGTTAGTGCAACTGACTGGTGTAAGGTTTGAATCTGCTACCATATCATCAGCACACTGGAAGTTTAAGAGCAAGTGCTCAAAGAATTTGATTAAGCTACAAACAACACTTGATGGTCAGCAGAGAGTGGACAAGTTGGAGCAGTGAAAAATAGCATTATATTTAATTATGACTGAGTATCAACCAAGTGGGCAACTCTGTACCTGAACAAAGCAGGACACTCACTAGTTCTAACAACCAGAAATTGCTATAAAAGTTGGATCTTACAAACCACCTAAGTGGATGTGGAAGCCAAGGGGAAAACACATTAGCTTTCTAAAAATAAGTTTATGAGCAAGTCACAAATCTGAGTTTTGAGTCTCCAGGCTACATAACATGACATTTAAATACATCATCATCATCATGTGCCACACCTTTTTTTCTTTCGTTCACTTGAAATTTGTTTATAATGCAATGTCATCCTTGTATGAATTTAGCTGTCTTTTTTTTAGTTCATTCAGTATTCCATAGAGTTTATCTTCCACTGCTGTTTCCCTAGGCCAGAAGGTTTGCCTAGATATGTCATATTTTGGGCAGTCTTGAAGTATGTGCTCTGCTGTCTGCAGTGCCAATTCACATGTGCACATGGCTTATTCACCAATCTTAAATTATGTATACACGTGGTTGCATAATCTACAGTCTTCTGTTCTGAGGCACAGAATAATGGTTTGTTTTGGTCTGTACGTGCATTGCCTGTCTCTAGATCAACTCTGTGATGATATTCCTCCATGCCACAGTCTGAGCCCATCCAGCATCACTTCTCTTGCTTTGCTTGATATTAAAGGAAAGTCCTTTTATCGCACTCACTATTACTACAATATCCAACAGTTGTAGATCTTTTGCACTTTCCACCCTCAATACTGTGTCTAATAATGTGAAATTAGACCATTTGTTATAAACATTTCCAAGATATTCAACATCACATCCTATGGCATGTTGTTCTCTATTACACAATATCCAACAGTTGTAGATCTTTTGCATTTTCCACCCTCAATATTGTGTTTAACTACAACAGTATCTATAATTTACATAACTCTTTCTGTCTCAGGCGATTATTACTTAACTCATTCGACATGCTTGCATCTAAAGGAGTTAAAATAACACTGTGGGACAGAATGCGATGAGGCATTATATGGGATAGAGGGGTGAATGTAATAATTTTATTGAGGCAAAGGTGTCAACATAACAAATGACTGAAGCAATGGTATTAATACAACAAGTGGATGAGTCAAAGGTATAATAATATAACAAATGGATAAAGTGAAGGCTTTAATGTAACAATTTGAGAATGGAAAAGCGTTAATATAAAAACTAGATAAAGTGAAGACATTCATATAACAATTCAATGAGGGAAAAAGTGTTAATGTAAATGAATGAGGTAAAGGTGTTAATATAACAATCAGATGAAGCAAACACATTAAGGTGTTAACGTATCAATTGGATGATGTATATCAAATGTTTTTCTAAGGTCTATAAACATTGTTTCACATATATTATCATCATTTTCTATAATATTGGTTAATTGGTTAAGGCTGTTTGACAGCCAGCTAATAACTAACTCTTTTAACTATGGCTCCCTAAGGTGAACTAGAGAACAAGACATTTACCTTGATGAAGAAAAGGCACATGATCATCCTCTATACCACCCCAGCTTCTTTGACCATTGAAGATTGGACCTGGATGCTTCCCAGTCAGGTAACCTTTGGAACGTAAGTGTTGCTCTGAAAATGGGGAAGAAGCCATCAATAAGTACTGACTGAAAAACAGTGAAATCTGAGACGTAAGTACTGTCTTAATACATTTATTGACTATTTAATAAACTTCTAGACTATTTTAACAAATGTCTAAATTGTTTTTGTTTAAAACATTTTCAGTCCTAGCCATCTATTAAAAAAATAAAGGCAGCCCCATGCTATTAGAGTATGTGTTCACACGCATGAATGTACACATGCAACAATACACACACACACAACAAATATAAAAAAAATGGCAGAGCTGCGGCCGTGCTTTAAGGACTCTGGTGTCTTTTTACTTCTGGGACAGCTTTACTTACTCATTTTCCTCATGTTGGACTGCTATTAATGGTTATGCCCCCCCCCCCCACCTACTGAGTTAAGTGCATGAAGCGACACTGTGAGCTGTGGATTTCATCTCATCTCATCTCATCATGTTCCTCTTGTACCTTGCGGTGTCGAGGTGAAGTATAAACAACGGGAGAGTGCTCGCTTATGGGCTTCATGTATCGATATTCCCATGGACTGTTATTCCCTGCGTCCATCGTTTACATGGTCAGCCTCTTCCTCTGCTTCCCTCGGGTCTGTACATCATTGCTTGTTGTGGTATACTGTTAGTTGCTAACCTACTTGCATGGCCAAACCATTTGACTTGCTGCCTTCTAATAAAATCTAGTGCAGCATCAACCCCCACTTTAGTCCTGATTTCTTCATTTCTGATCTTATCTCTTGTTGATACATTGAGTATTCTTCTCAGGAATCTCATTTCTGTTGTTGTGATTTTTCTTTTCTCTTTTTCTGTTTCTGTGGAGTTCAAGGTGGAATTCTTTTACATCTATCTGTGGTGGTTTGTACTGTGACAGTCGGTTGCTGAACTATCTGGTTTTGCCTTATGCAGTAATATGTTTGCAACTGCTAGTTTTTTAGTGACTGCTGCTTACATCGATGATGAACTGTAATTTTAATGGCAGACTGCTATGTTGGCATTCTGGCAGTGGCCTTATGCATGTATGCCCGTGCGTGCTGTTGGTTTGTCAGAATTGCTATCTGTACCACATTTCACAGTGAGGAGCATTTCATGTGATATTCACAGGTGCAGGAACGGACCATTATTGGGTGATCCTTTGCCATGAAGTTGGCACGATGACTAACGACTAACATAGTTTTGATTTAGCACCAAAGCAGATTTATAAAATTGGCCTGGGCTCCCAGGTCAAACCAGCCTAAAATTGATGCCAGGCAATGTCTGGGGAAGTAAAGGCAGCTGGCATAATATTTATCACATAAACTCAGCAGTGCTGACTAGTCTGTATAAATATTTATCACATAAACTCTGCAGTGCTGACTAGTCTATACAAATATTTATCACATAAACTCTGCAGTGTTGACTAGTCTATACAAATATTTATCACATAAACTCTGCAGTGTTGACTAGTCTATACAAATATTTATCACATAAACTCTGCAGTGCTGACTAGTCTATACAAATATTTATCACATAAACTCTGCAGTGCTGACTAGTCTATACAAATATTTATCACATAAACTCTGCAGTGCTGACTAGTCTATACAAATATTTATCACATAAACTCTGCAGTGCTGACTAATCTATACAAATATTTATCACATAAACTCTGCAGTGCTAACTGGTTAATACAAATATTTATCACATAAACTCTGCAGTGCTTAGTCTATACAAAGATTTATCACATAAACTCTGTAGTGCTGAGATTTAGTCTATACAAATATTTATCACATAAACTCTGCAGTGCTGACTAGTCTATACAAATATTTATCACATAAACTCTGCAGTGCTGACTAGTCTATACAAATATTTATCACATAAACTCTGCAGTGCTGACTGGTCTATACAAATATTTATCACATAAACTCTGCAGTGCTGACTAGTCTATACAAATATTTATCACATAAACTCTGCAGTGCTTAGTCTATACACATATTTATCACATAAACTCTGCAGTGCTGACTGTTCTACACAAATATTCATCACATAAACTCTGCAGTGCTGACTAGTCTATACAAATATTCATCACATAAACTCTGCTGTGCTGACTAGTCTATACAAATATTTATCACATAAACTCTGCAGTGCTGACTAGTCTATACAAATATTTATCACATAAACTCTGCAGTGCTTAGTCTATACAAATATTTATCACATAAACTCTGCAGTGCTGACTAGTCTATACAAATATTTATCACATAAACTCTGCAGTGCTTAGTCTATACAAAGATTTATCACATAAACTCTGCAGTGCTGAGATTTAGTCTATACAAATATTTATCACATAAACTCTGCAGTGCTGACTAGTCTATACAAATATTTATCACATAAACTCTGCAGTGCTGACTAGTCTATACAAATATTTATCACATAAACTCTGCAGTGCTGACTAGTCTGTATAAATATTTATCACATAAACTCTGCAGTGCTTAGTCTATACAAATATGTATCACATAAACTCTGCAGTGCTGACTGGTCTACACAAATATTTATCACATAAACTCTGCAGTGCTGATTAGTCTATACAAATATTCATCACATAAACTCTGCAGTGCTGACTAGTCTATACAAATATTTATCACATAAACTCTGCAGTGCTGACTAGTCTATACAAATATTTATCACATAAACTCTGCAGTGCTGACTAGTCTATACAAATATTTATCACATAAACTCTGCAGTGCTGACTAATCTATACAAATATTTATCACATAAACTCTGCAGTGCTGACTAGTCTATACAAATATTTATCACATAAACTCTGCAGTGCTGACTGGTCTATACAAATATTTATCACATAAACTCTGCAGTGCTGACTAGTCTATACAAATATTTATCACATAAACTCTGCAGTGCTGACTGGTCTATACAAATATTTATCACATAAACTCTGCAGTGCTGACTAATCTATACAAATATTTATCACATAAACTCTGCAGTGCTGACTAATCTATACAAATATTTATCACATAAACTCTGCAGTGCTGACTAGTCTATACAAATATTTATCACATAAACTCTGCAGTGCTGACTAATCTATACAAATATTTATCACATAAACTCTGCAGTGCTAACTGGTTTATACAAATATTTATCACATAAACTCTGCAGTGCTGACTAGTCTATACAAATATTTATCACATAAACTCTGCAGTGCTGACTGGTCTATACAAATATTTATCACATAAACTCTGCAGTGCTGACTAATCTATACAAATATGGGTTTAGCACCATCTGCTCAATGCATGCAAAAAGGGTCATTAACTAACTTTACTTATAAAACGAATCATATATTATATATATATATATATATATATATATATATATATATATATATATATATATATATATATATATATATATATAGAGAGAGAGAGAGAGAGAGAGAGAGATAGAGAGATAGAGAGAGTGAGAGATAGAAAGAGAGAGAGTGAAAGAGAGAGAAATAGATAGATAGAGAGAGATGGATAGAGAGAGAGAGAGAGTTAGAGAGAGATCTAGAGAGAGAGAGAAAGAGAGAGAATTGAATTAAATTGAATTGAACTTTATTTTAAAAGGGTTACAAATTGGGCACATACGCCTGTCGTACATTCGGCCCTTCCAATCACTCATCTTTTGTTCACCAACAGTGCATAAAACATTCACATAGGAAAAAAACAAACATTGTCAAATGAGACAGAGAAAGAGAGATAGAGAGAGATAGATAGAGAGAGAAAGAGATAGATAGACAGAAAGAGAAACAGAGAGATAGAGAGAAACAGAGATAGAGAGAGAAAGAGAGAGATACATATAAAGAAATAATAAATTAATACTACTGACTTTAATTGTTTATTTAATCATGATCCACACTTTGATATTGCTATAACTTCTATATTTCTATTATTCACTAATTCGTGACAAGGTGATGTAATCACCTGCATGGATGGCTCTGTGATAAGAGGTAAAAGAAGTACCTGGGGGTTTGTGGTGAAAGTTGGTGGATGGTGTTTAGTGCAGGAGAGCCTGGCATATGATACCACAGCATATAGTCTGAGAATGAAGATGGAGGCAGTCACAGCGGTGTTCAGCTGGCTAGAGGACAAACAGCAAAAGCATGTCGTGATTGTAATGGACTCACAAAGTATGATGAGAAAGATGAAAGACAGGCATGGTTTGGGCAGGCTTCAATTCAACAATAAGAAATAAGAGTGCATCTGTTGGATTTTTTTCCCCAGGACATTCTGTTGTGGTGGGAAACAAGCAGGCGGACAGATTGGCTGGGTGTGCACCGCTGGGTGGGGTATTGGTGCATGATAAGGCAGATGTAGTAGGGCCCCTTTGGGATCATGTGTATAGTGCAGAAGAACAGACAGATCATCACGGCCTGGAGAGAATGGTGCAGTAGTGAGTGACCAGCGGATCTGGCCAACACTCAGGACCTTGAGGAAAGGCTAAACGGACAGATAATCAGACTGCTACAATTAGTATGGGACTTTTCACTGGCTGTTGAAGATGAGGACGGAGCACGTATGGGAATATTATGAGTGCTATGATATGAGCTCTTGACTCAAATTAACCCAACCTTTTTCAAGCTGAGGCTCTTTTTCCCCCCACTTTCTACAACCAGTGTTTCTATCATTTTCTGAAGTCCCTTCTGACCTGTTAAAATAAAGACGGTGCATTATTATGTGAGTTTAATCGCTATGAAAATTACCATGTCAAAAACAAATCACAAAAAACAACTCTAACATGGCTACACACCTCACCTGCTTTAACTAAATTCTCATACAGCTGCGATGTACTTGAGAACTGCTGAGGAATGGTTGTGTCACGCGTGCCTATTAGGTCTAGAAGTATAAATTCACGCTGTGGAATGGACAACAAAACAGGAAATTCAAAACAATGTAAGTTTGAACAAAGAAGACACAAACAAAAGATTGCATAATATATTGCCTGGGATATTTAGCTATTATCTCATCAGGTGCATACTTCAGAACTAAATAAGGTGAAGCAAACAAGATGACTCCATCTTTGGTTAAAATACACAACACAGTCATTAAAACTATGTCTAATTTCTCTAACCAATTTACTTTTTTGTTTATTGTCTTTGAAGTGCTAGCCATGACATTATACGAGACAACCAGCTTCTTTTGCCACCATTTTTCTTTTTCAGAGAAATCTCTGGTGTCCATTTTACAACGTTAGGCCAAATACAGAGCCTAATCTGAAGATCAGGACTGGATAATACGCTAACTTCAGAGCCTAATGTTAAGATCAGTACTGGATAATAGTCCAACTACAGAGCCTAATCTGAAGATCAGTCCTGATAATAGGCCAACTTCAAAGCTTAATGTAAAGTTCGAAAGAGAATTAGGCCAACTTCAGAGCCCAGTGTGCAGTTCAGGACTGGAAAATAGGCTAACATAGAGCCTACTGTGAAGTTCAGGACTGAAGAACATTGTGACAACTTAGCTGGTTGAGACAAAAGGGAAAAGATGCTGGCTGTGGCATGAAAGACACTCAGCAATACATCAGGAACACACAGAAATTAGATGTTTGTGGAATGACAAGATTACTGGCACAACTTGCATTTGTACATGAAAAACTGTCCTGGCAAACTTAACATACCTGGTTTGGCACATGAAAAACTGTCCCTGACAAACTTAACATTCCTGGATTGGCACATGAGAAACTGTCCGCAGAAAACTTAAATACCTGAATTTGTATGTGATAAGCTGTCCCCAACAGATTTAATGTACCTGGATCGGTACATGATTAACTGTCCCCAGCAGATTTAACATACTTGGAATGGCACATGAGAAATTGTCCCCCAGCTCAGAAAACTCACCATTTAAGATTGTTTGATAGCAGTATGCAACTGATTGTCTGGCCCCTTGCTGTCTTGACAGACTATTGTTTGTAAAATGGAGTTATATCCCTCCATAGAAAAAGCCTGGGCTGAGTTTAGAGACCATGTGTTGCCCATGCAGCATGATCCTTCTCTCTGTCTGCCTAGTTTACTCCAGAGGAAAGGTAACACCAATACATCTGGAACAAGACAAACTGCAGAAACTGCCAAATCAGCAAAGCAATACTCTAACTGTCCCCAGTCAGAGCTTCCATCTAGACTAGTTCCTGATCAACGCTAAAGGCCGGGTCTGCCCTGCCATGCATTTAGTCTTTAGGTTACATTTCTTCACACTAGGGTAAGGCTTGTACCCTCCCAATTGCGCTCCTATGCCCGAAGCCGTTGGCACAATGTGGGCTGTCGGGTTTGGTGAGCACTGCCCAAGATTCAGCGCAGACAGAAAGCAGGTAGTACTGTCTACTGTCATATCTAACTAAGACCTGACCTTCAAGTAGTATGTACAGTTAATGAAATATGAAAAAAAAATTAAAGGACCCTTTTGTATGCCTTGAGATTATTGGGTATATGGCAATAGCACCATATTTGTATAGGCACATGAACATTTTGAACCATAAGCAAACACCCTCAGTCATACTATAAACACAACATTACCCCCATTAAGTATGAACAAAGCTACCAAAATATGATAACAATGATTCTCATATCACAATATTAGGTTTAAATGATAACTGACTATTCTACATACTATTGTTTGAACCCTCGTCAGGCTACTGTTGGCAGGGTCTGATTCTACTGCCCACTGCTTGGCAAGATGACGTGAGCCATAGATGGAATCTGTTGATGTCCAGTCCTTGAAAGCTTCCTCCCCATCAAAGAATATCAACTGCAAAGTCAAGTCGTTTGCCTGCAAGGGAACACGATAAACAGTGCTGAATACATAGATGGATAGTTAGTTATATTATCCTCACTGCACATAGAATCATTTAGTCTATAAGTGTTCGGATCTCCTCCTCAGAAACCACAGCAGTCCAATGGTCTTCTGAAATGTTCAGGTTATATTACTTACATAGGTCCTGTCTGAGAAGCCACTATGATATATTACAAAGAAATAATACAGCCAATATAAGTCACATTAAATCACCTAAGGTATACTGTGCTAAGCCCATATTTTCTGTGACTGAATAGCACATGAGAGGTCACCTCCAGAATCATCATCATCATGTGTCATGGTTTGCCATCTCACATGATCCCAGAGCTTATAATGTTGCCTCATAATTTACTAGACATATGTAAAGTAGTAGTCTGTGATAGCTTTCCTTCTTGGTAATGACCATACTGGTCAGAGACCACTGCCATAAAGAGATCCTCTGCCTGGCGTTGTGAACATGCAACCTTGACCAACAACTATCTGTCTGCTGTGCTCAAGATGAATCTGCCACATGCTCCCATAGTTTCATGTTACCATGGTTAGGAGACTACATGGATCTTCCACCCGTACCCAAGGATGTCCTGTAGGCTAGCAGAGTGAAGGTGGTGCCTTACTTCTCAGAGCCATACTAGTCAGAAATACAAATCCTGCTACTGCTGGGAACTGAACTCTTGAACACTGCATTGGCAAGAACGGTGCACTAACTACTAAACTACCAAGGATACTAATATGACAGTTATCAGTCCATACACATTTAGGAAAAAACACGTTCCATTTTACGGGACGAACATGACAGATCACATAAATGTTGGGCAACGGCTTGTTGAGCGGCTAGAATGCCGGGTTCTTCTTCAGCAGACCCAGATTTGAATCCCCAGTAGGGTGTGTATTTTTTTCTGTCAGGGGCAAAAAGAAAAACCCTAACCTGCAGAGCTCGCAGCGACTGCACTAGCCAGGCGGCCTTAATTCCTCAGGCTCAAGGACCCCCCCCCCCCCCCCAATCCTACATCGCACCGCAAGGTACTGTACTATAAGCATTAGATGACAGTTAGATGACATAAATGATATTCTAAAGATGTTCTATGAGGTGTCAACATGAGATAACTTACAGAACTGTTTTCCTTTGGTCCCTTTTCTAGCAAACATTGCAACCGGTTGACTGTTTCTAGCAAAATACCACATGGCACTGCAGAGTCTGATGCTGCCACAAACCTATTGTAACAATAGTTACATCTATTTACATATCAATCTATTGTAAAAAAAATAAAATAAAACTCCACAAAAAAAGTAAGCACACAAATAATAAACATATAACAAGATAAAAAGTAGTCCCAAGACAGATACTGCTGCAGCGGTGTGAAGTGTCAGATCTTCACATATTCTAGGCCACGCCATAATGATTTGTTAACCAGTTGTTTTTTTTTCCACACCATCTTTCCTTCCCAAATCATCATCATCATCATCAAGTCCATGCCAGCTGGTATAGGCTTTCATGTCATTCCACATATCTCGGTCATTGGTGTTCTGAATCAACTCTGTTGCTGATATTCCTCTATATCCATCCAGCATCATTTCTCTTGGTTGGCCTCTGCCTCTTTTCACCTTGATCTCCCAGTCATCATCATGTTCTCCAATGCCTCTCTTCTCATAACATGACCAAAGAAAGCTGTTTGTCTCTTTCTTATTGTTGTATATAATACTCTAGTTTCATTAGCCTCTTTCAGGCAATTGTCGTTAAGATACTTTGGCAGTCCAAGGGATTTGCAAATTCCCAAATAAGTCTAATAATTATTCAGTACCCTTTGTAACAGGCTGGGTCAACCCCAGAGAAGTAAAGTAAAGGACCTTTTTACACCTTGAAGTGTACTGGATATCTCTCTCTCTAATTTACTTTAACTCATTAGAACTCTTGTATGGAATATATATATATATATATATATATATATATATATATATATATATATATATATATATATATATATATACTAATGGCAGTAAGCAATATGGGACTATCTTTACTTTTTAATAAATGTTGCCAGGGGGGGGGGGGGGTCTGTTTGTCAAATAAGAGTTAAAACAAATTCCCACCATAGGGGAAGCAGGGGATAATAACAATATAAACTACCATGTATGTCATAAGGCACGACCAAAGAGGATTGGCGTGAGACTGGCTACTCCATCCCATACAAAACTTAGCAGCAAAATCCGACCATTCTTGATCACATCTACATGAGTTGGTTGAGGACGTATGCTCTGTTGTGAGATGACAGGCAGAAGTAAAAAGTGGTGGAAGTGCCAAGAGATGTGACTCCCGCCTCTAATTCAAGAAGAACGGCAAGAATATCAGTGTGAATTTTTACAATATAAGAAATCTCAAGGAAAAATCCCACCCATAAAATATGACTAAGAGGCTTGACAGTTGAATTGGATGATAAGTTGAGAGTTGGCATCAAACACTCGTTTGACTGTGCTCATGCCTTTGTCAGTTAACATCTTTCAGGTCAAGTTCTGGATTATCATCTCCCTTCCTTAAATGTCTCTATAATTAAATTTTGTCAGTAATGTCATTTTTGTTTCTGTTATAGTCCCTTCTGCAGTTGTCGTTGTTCACATACTTAGTTTATTTTCATTATGATATCAGAACTATTACTGGTTTGTGCCGGGACAGTTTTATTCCAGACTGAGGAATAAAGATCGCTTGTCTAAGTAGTTGCCAGTGTACAGGCTAGGGTTTTTTAAACCCTGAGGATCAAACACATATACCACAATGTGTGGGGAGAACATTCTGACCACTTGGCCATCCATTCCTCTCTGAATATTGCCTCTTTTTAGCAAGCATTAAAAATAGCATACACATTATATAAATGACATAACTTGAAGCTTCTATGGGTTTGCCAGGAATGGTGTGATGTTGATCCTTAGATAAATCACTCAAACCAATGTTCAAAAGTTAGCAACTGCTTACACATTAAGGAACCTGTGTTAGACCCACATTTTCCCGGACCAACTGGTACTCAAGTTTTCTATCAAAATTAAATTACTGATAAATGTCAAGTGCTGAACAGCATACAGAAAGCAGCATAATAAAACATCATCTCAATTAAATAATTAGAAATGGAGGTGAGCATGGCTGAATGGATAAGAACGAGCGTTCTTAAACATCCGGTGTGCTCATGTCAAGCTTAGGGATTCAACCCCTACAATGGTCAGTTGAACAAACATGTTGTTTTATGTCCTTGACTTTGGGACGTAAATTACAAGTACCTCAGAAGTCGCAGTGGATTCGCCTGATGGCGAGGGACAATGGTAAAAGGGAAAAATAATCCACATGCAAAATCCAGTCCAGTGCTACTTGAAGTAGTTTGTATGGGCTATGCTTGAGTTCAAAGTGAGTGGGTCCCCCCCCCCCCCCCCCCCCCCCCCCCCCCCCCCAAAAAAAAAAAAAAAAACACCAAAAGAGAATAAAAAATTAGCACCACACATACTTTCCCTGAGCAAAATATTTGGAGTCAAAATGACACGCCAGGACAACTTTCACAGTTTTACTAGGGTCAAATGTGGCTATGATGTTTGTAAACTCTTTTATTCCATATGGCGTAGTATCGCTGAATCTGTCAACTTCAACGTGCCAGTTGCGTAGGTGTGACTTAATGTGCTGAGGATGATAACACAAATGTGCTATGATCAACGAGGTTATTTACAACAAAAGAGCTTTATAGTACAAAATAATACTCACAGTACTGTTATATCAGATGAGGGTAATTATAAGTAATGTAAGGGACCGTTTAAAATGCCTTAGAGACGTATTGGGTATATGGTGTGAGCTCCCTATTTTACAGATCAATTGACACTGGATGGGAGATGTGGTCAATATCACTTGATTACTGGCTAGGACATTTCCTTGCACCAATTTTAAGCCAGATTGACCTGGGAGTTCAGGTCACTTTAAAAAATATAAATCATTGATGATGATGACCTGGGAGCTCAGGTCACTTAAAAAATATACCCCACCTCAATGGGGATTGGAACACATGACCATAGGGCAGGCAGACATATTGTTATATTACACTACTTTATATTTGGTATGTATTATATTATATATATTCATATTATATTATTTTGTGATTTATTATAATGTTATTTATATTACATTACAACACTGCAGTAGACTATATCACAGCTTTGTGACGAAGGGGTTACAGACACAATTCACAATCCCGCATATCACATTCCGAATACAGCTGTGGGCGATTTGGTGGCTTACCACTTTGCGTTGTATTTCAAAGACTGGTATGGGCGTTCGTCGTTCAGAAAACAATGGCAAACTACTGAACGTAAACTTGCCAAGAAATCACACAGCCAAACAATGCTGGGTTTGACTGCAACGTCCTGTAAAGGATATGCAACTAACTAGCAGACAATATAAGGATAATCACAAAACTATATTAAATCACATAAGGATAATAACATATATTTTTCCAAATATTTTCCCTGACCAATATGGCATTGAGGTCAACAGTGCTGTAAAATGGGTACTAGATAATGTGGAGTATTTTCTAGCAATTATTAGAGAAGGAAAGATGGCAAGAAAGAACTAGTCATCCCACCTCATATTATGTGACCTAGTCACCACACCTCATATTATGTGACCTAGTCACCACACCTCATTATTATATGACTAGTTACCCCACCTCATTATTATATGACCTAGTCACCACACCTCATTATTATATGACCTAGTCACCACACCTCATTATTATATGAATAGTTACCCCACCTCATTATTATATGACTTAGTCACCACACCTCATTATTATATGACCTAGTCACCACACCTCATTATCACATGACTTAGTTACCACACCTCATTATTATATGACTAGTTACCCCACCTCATTATTATATGACGTAGTCACCCCACCTCATTATTATATGACCTAGTCACCACACCTCATTATTATATGACTAGTTACCCCACCTCATTATTATATGACTTAGTCACCACACCTCATTATTATATGACCTAGTCACCACACCTCATATTATGTGACCTAGTCACCACACCTCATTATTATATGACTAGTTACCCCACCTCATTATTATATGACGTAGTCACCCCACCTCATTATTATCTGACCTAATCACCACACCTCATTATTATATGACTAGTTACCCCACCTCATTATTATATGACTTAGTCACCCCACCTCATTATTATAAGACCTAGTCACCCCACCTCATTATTATATGACCTAGTCACCCCACCTCATTATTATATGACTTAGTCACCACACCTAATTATTATATGACTTAGTCACCACACCTCATTATTATATGACTTAGTCACCACACCTCATTATTAAATGACTTAGTCACCCCACCTTATTATTATATGACTTAGTCACCCCACCTCATTATTATATGACTTAGTCACCACACCTCATTATTATATGACTTAGTCACCCCACCTCATTATTATATGACTTAGTCACCCCACCTCATTATTATATGACTTAGTCACCCCACCTCATTATTATATGACTTAGTCACCACACCTCATTATTATATGACCTAGTCACCACACCTCATTATTATATGACTAGTTACCCCACCTCATTATTATATGACTTAGTCACCACACCTCATTATTATATGACTTAGTCACCCCACCTCATTATTATATGACTTAGTCACCCCACCTCATTATTATATGACTTAGTCACCCCACCTCATTATTATATGACCTAGTCACTTCACCTCATTATTATATGACTTAGTTACCCCACCTCATTATCATATGACCTAGTCACCCCACCTCATTATTATATGACTTAGTCACCCCACCTCATTATTATATAACTTAGTCACACACCTCATCATTATATGACCTAGTCACCCCACCTCATTATTATATGACTTAGTCACCCCACCTCATTATTACATGACTTAGTCACCCCACCTCTTTATTACATGACTTAGTCATCCATACAGCAGTATCTGCAATGGAATTACCTCACCTTCATTACATTATACAAATAGAGGAGGCAATGAACAGAAAATTAAGATGAAATATAGAGTACAAAAAAATCTGGAACCTCTTGCACAGCTCTATTTCCCGCAGTGCCCGAAACCCTCTCCACCACTAGTGGCCGCAGCAAGGACTTGAACTCTTCCATGTTCGACATATCTGTGGTTAGGTACTTCAAGGCTACATCCTTTGTTATCCATCGCAGAGTGCGCTTTTTACTCTGTGATAAGACAATACATGGTGATATATTTTAAAAATAAAGAGAATAAATGCTTATTTAATACAATGCAAGAAAATCAGATTTCTGTTTTAATATCAAATTTCATCTTCATCATCACCACATGATCTTTCAACTGAAAACAACAGAATGTAAAAAATTGCCTAGTAAATCAACTTGGGGCTGGGGTTGATTGCCACGCCCTTCAAAGGACATGTAATGTAAGATCTGCCATCAGGCCCGAGACATTCACATCTTTCCATAGATCTTCCTCCATGGTGTTCTAGATCAAAAGACATGTAATGTAAGATCTGCCATCTGGCCCGAGACATTCATGTCTTTCCATATATCTTCCTCCATGGTGTTCTAGATCAAAGGACATGTAATGTAAGATCTGCCCTCTGGTCCGAGACACTCACGTCTTTCCACAGATCTTCCTCCATGGTATTTTAGATCAAAGGACGTGTAATGTAAGATCTGCCATTTGGTCTGAGACATTCACGTCTTTCCACAGATCTTCCTCCATGGTGTTCTAAATCAAAGGACATGTAATGTAAGATCTGCCATCTGGCCCGAGACATTCACGTCTTTCCATAGATATTCCTCCATGGTGTTCTAGATCAACTGTATTGATTACCTCTCAAGTTGGAATGGGTTCGCTTGATGGCGAGGGACACTGGTAAGAGGGAAAGTTAATCCACACACAAACATCAGTCCAGTGCTACTAGAAGTAGTTTGCAAGGTCAAAGGCCATTAAGGTCAAAGTGAGCGAATGCCAAAAAAAAAAAAAAAAAGGCATTGATTTTGTTGTTGTTTACTTTGAACTTGGGCATTGTACATACTGTATTTTTGTTTTGTTTGGCTCTTGCCCGCTTTTAACTCAAGTGTAGTCCATACGTGCTACTTCTAGTAGCCCTGGACTGAATTTTGAGTGTGGATTAGCTATCCTTATTATCAGTGTCCCCCGCCATCAACCAAACCCACTCCAACCTCAGAGGTACTTGTAATTTATATCCAAAAGTCAAGGACGATAGGTCAAAATTTTAGTTCAACTGTCCGGTGTAAGGGTTAAACCCCTTACCTCGGCATCAGCACACCGGATGTTTAAGAACGCTAGTTCTTATCCATTCAGCCATGCTGACCTCCATCCATACTGGACTGATTTTTTAGCTTGGGCCAGCTTGGGCGGGTTTGACTTTATTGCACTGGGTTTTGACCCCATCTGACTTGGTCTCTTGCTGTAGAATGACAAACTGCTTGCCAAGAGCAAAGCACAAACTTTGCAACTCCACTGACTCCCCAAGAGTCTCCAGAAAAATTATATTCTTGGTCTGAACAACGCAGTCTGGGGAACGAAACCATGACCTTCAAAATGCAACATGTATGGCTGAAGCCATTTTGCCATAGTGACCCCCGAAAGTAAGGTAAAGGACCTTTTCTACACACCTTGAGGCTTAATGGGCATGTGATCCAATCCAATCCAATTTTTGAAACGAGTACCCCCTTTCAGCCTTCGAGTTTTCGACTTGGCTATGTAGAGTGTTTATGGTGTAGCTTGTAGTTTTTCTTTCGTACTTTGGGCTGCTTGTTTTCAGCTTCCCTGCTTCTGATGGGTTTATTGCGTTCGTTACTTTCTTGATGAGGTTTTTCATGCCTGGTCAGAGTCGCGCACTTGTTGAGGCCCGGAGTAATTGTGGCCCAACCTCATCTTATGGTGCTGTTTCCTTCAGTGAGCTTTACCAGTTGTTGTCTCTCCTGGTGTTCCTCCTATTACCCTGTCGTGGGTTGCCTTCGAATCTTCTTGGTGTTTGCCAGTCAGATCTTGGTGGTGTGATCCTGGCTCCATATTTTTATAGAGCAACTGGGACTAGAGGAGTGATGTTATGAATGTCATGCTGACAGACCCGAAAGTAAAGTAAAGGACCCTTGTCTACACACCTTGAGGCATAATGGGCATGTGATCCTGGCTCTATAGTTGTTTAGACCAACTGGGACCAGAGGAGTGATGTTATGAAGGTCATGCTGACAGACTTGACTTCCCAAGACATTTCTTGGAATCTATTTTAGGTTGGGTTGATCTGGGAGTCCATGTCAATTTAAAAAATCTGTCCCAATGGGAATTTGAACCCATGACTACCAGGCTGGCAGGCAAACATTGTGAACCCCATGGCTGCTGGAAATCATGAACAGCAGGCCACATGGGTTGTTGTCACTGCAAAATTTTAAGATGAGAAAACCCCAAAAAAGAATATGTATAGTATGTACGATTCTCCATAAAACCACATGGAGAAGAGAATGAGAGAGAGAGAGAGAGAGAGAGAGAGAGAGAGAGAGAGAGAGAGAGAGAGAGAGAGAGAGAGAGAGAGAGAGAGAGAGAGAGAGAGAGAGAGAGAGAGAGAGAGAGATGAATAATAATATTGGGAGGATATAAGGAAGAGAAATAGACAGGGATGAATAATAATATAGGAAGGGAGGACATGGAGGAGAGAAATAGAGACAGGGATGAATAATAATATAGGGAGGACATGGAGGAGAGAAATAGAGACAGGGATGAATAATAATATTGGGAGGGCATGGAGCAAGCTTCAGGAAATAGCAAAAGAATGGACAACTCTGCTTTACTTGGATGAGGGCCAGCAGGGCTTAAAAGGCAGAAGGAAGATATATGGATACTGGTATGCACACATTAGTATTATCAATGATGATATGGTGTTTGCGCGCTGTGCTGAAAACTTTCATTTCAATGGGAGGAGATGAGACAAGTCCAAGTGGTGTGCAATGAAGGTTGCCCTTTGCAAATCTTAAAGTCATTAGTCCTTTGAAGGATTACTTATGTGGAGAACCGGACATCTCAATTGTTTTAAAATATCTGCTGCTTGTTACTTGATGCATTTTCCACTTTATGTCATGTACCTTTATTGTAATGCAGATGTATAGCTATTTACTCATATTACTGTTCAGAAGTTAATGTATGGACTGACATCAATGATGTCTAGACTCGCACTGACACAGGCCAAGGTTTTCGTGTGAGTCACTAATGATGACTGACGACCATTGCATGGTAACCTGAATGATCTCAAAGGAATCTGAATAAATAAGAGAAAGTTCCTGGATGGCACAGGGAAAAGATACCATTGGACAGGTTATCTCAGTCAAGCAGACACACTGTGGGAAGGAATGGACTGACAACAGCAGATACACTGTGGGAAGGAATGGACTGACAACAGCAGATACACTGTGGGAAGGAATGGACTGACAACAGCAGATACACTGTGGGAAGGAATGGACTGACAACAGCAGATACAAGAACAGCTTCCATCAAATGATCATCAAAATGGGCAGAGAATGTGGAGAGAGGTGTGATGGGTTGGCAGAACTGGAGGTCCAAAAGTTGATTGATGAAAATGCCTGCAGAGGTATCTAATAGAGTATAAGAATCTGTATAAGAATTCTCAGCCAGAGTCAGGGGGAAAGTCGATGCTGAGCAGAATGGAGCCTGTAGGTATATGACCTCAAGTTTGAAGACAGATGTGGCTGAGATCACTGCAGCTCTGAGATGGCCACCAAAGCAATCAGTGTCTGATTATTAGCAGTCTGTATTGCATACGATATGGAAATATGATATATGGCCAAAAGATTGGAAGAGAACTATACTCATTCCAATACCAAAAAAAGGGCAACCTGAAATTATGCACCAACTATAGAACTGTTGCCCTGATCAGTCATGCAAGAAAAATTCTACTAAAAATCATAATGGGAAGACTTCATAAGAAAATGGAAGAAGAGATTAACGTGGTTCAAGCTGGATTTAGACAAGGAAGAGGAACAAGAGATCACACACTCAACATGCGTTTAATAATAAAGAAGTGCAGAGAATTTAATGTAAACCTATTCTCATGTTTTGTGGATTATTCAAAGGCATATATGACTGTGTAAAACATCAGAAACTTTGGGAAATCATGAGGAATATGGGCTTTCCATCACATGTAATACAACTCATAAAAATGCTCTATCTAGACCAACAAGAAGCGGTTAGAATAGATGGCGAGACATCAGATTGGAGATCCATCAGGGCTGTGTGCTGTCCCGCTATTTGTTTAACCTGTACATCAAAAACATAATGAGAAATCATCAGTAGTGCATATCCCTGACTGGACCCAGGATCGAACTCCAGATCACTGGCATGTGAGTCTAGCGCTTCCAATCTGACATAGACAAGGCTTAAGGTTAATACCAGAATACGATCAGCATTGCCAGTAGTGGGTTGTGCTCAATCTTTAAACCTCAAATCCCGAAACAACCAAATAAATCAATAATGAGAAATGTCAGAGATGATATAAAAAGGGAGCAAATATGATGCCCTAAATATTGGTGGTCATAACATACCAGAGATTTGATATGCTGATGATACAGTATTGCTATCCACAACACAGAATGGTATAGAAAACCTAATAATCTCAAACCAATTGAACAGTGAAAATCACAACTTATAGCTTAACATAGCAAAAACAAAGATAATGCAGACAGATAAAACTACTATGGAGAAAGAAATATATGTGATATGTTCAATACCATTCTGACTGCTATCACTTACCAAGACATTACCCGCTGCCCATTTTAGACTGGGTCAACCTGAAAGACCAGCTCAATTAAAAAAATTCCGTCTATGTGCAAATTCGAACCCATGACCATTGGGGCGGCAAGCTAGAGTCTAGCCATACTTTATACTAAACTTCTGCATAATTGCCGTATATTCATTGGCAATTCCCATCTTTGTTCTTAAACTAAAAAAAAAAGAACAGACCCTACATGTCATCCCATGGTACCTACCTCTATGCCTATGACTGATGTTACAAGGCAAAGTAGAAACAGTAAGCCAAATGCTATAAAAGCCTTCATAAGGACAGTTAAAATTCTTGATTTGGACTAATGTTTGCTCAAATGTAGGCAATGTACTTCACTGGTCCCCTTACTTCCATGTTGCC
Source organism: Cepaea nemoralis (assembly GCA_014155875.1). Taxonomy (NCBI): domain Eukaryota; kingdom Metazoa; phylum Mollusca; class Gastropoda; order Stylommatophora; family Helicidae; genus Cepaea; species Cepaea nemoralis. Next base: position 446,779 of record JACEFZ010004764.1, on the reverse strand, counting down.
ATTCCAAATTGTAAAAGAAAGTAGGATGAACCTGTAAATAAATCAGAGATATAGATATGAGAACACCAAGGTATTGTTTACAGAAGGTTGCGTGTCCATTGCAAGACGTTGCAATCAACCCCAACCCCATGTTGATTTACCAGACAATTGTATATTCACTAGTTTGCCATTGTTTTCTTAACGAGAAGTCAATTCTGAAATCCAAGTGACCGGCAAATGGAATGAACCCACTATTCCATCACCAGTGCACAGAAGTGAAAGCACAATAAACCCTGTGCTGACCTCTAAGGTATTAATAGCTAAATGTTTTACTAGAATACTCATCCAACCATACAAAAAGTTAATTGTGTATCCTTTACAGTACATCCCAGTAAAATTCAGCATTTTTTGGCTGTTTGTTATTTCTTGCCAAGTTTACGATCAGTATTTGCCATTAAATTCTGATTGACCAGCACATATACCACTATATGAAAACCAGCGCAAGTCAGCCTGCTTCAAATTCACCTGCAGATCTGTTTCAACTCGGTATGCAGGATTGTGAACCCTTTCATCACAGTGCAGGTATATGGGTGGGGCATATCAACAGAAGAGGTGAAATATAGAAATTAGCCTTATGCAGAACATGCTAGGCAAGAGAAACAATGGAAACCAAATAAAAATTTATGTTTAAAGCTTAAGCAGCTGGATAAAATAAGATAAGAAATATCACTTCTTAAAAATATAAGATCACGGAAAGAATTGGAGCACCATGATCATCAATGTCTGCTCTAAATCAGGCAACTAAAGAACAACACATTTCTAAAAATACAATATTTATAATAAACAGAGATTAAAATAATGTATTACTTTCTATAAGAAAATAGCTTTTAAAAAATCACTTTGCTGGCCACATGTACATCTGTTTTTATTTTCATTTACAATCTCTTTGACTGATGGTTATGGAAACTAAAATTTAATCTCTTTTTAAAATGATGTAAAGACTTCAATATTGTACCATTTGATGACAATTTTGTCAGCTCTATTAAACAGTAAGAGCTGTGGTAACGCAATGGCTAGACATTCGCCCCCTGACCAGGTGGTCATAGTTGGAATATGCATTGAGGTGAATTAAAAAAATTGACCTTGGCTACCAGGCCTAACAGCCTAAAATGTGCACCAGGAAATTTCGTGGGAAGTAAAGGCAGCTGGTGTGATACTGACTAGATCAACCACCAGGTGCCGATTGGTCTATACAAATATGGGTCTCGCACCATATGTCCATTTTGTTAACCATATGTCCAATGTCTACAGGCGTATAAAAGGTTAGACTTATCTTATTGTTCAAAAGTATAACGACAATTAGTATTCCCTCTTGTAATTCACATTTACAAGAGGAGATACTAAATGTATGTGTGAAATAATTGTATTCTTGAGTTGTGCAATTAATGAACAGTGGAATAAACATTGTTGCTGGTTGGTTAACGCGTGTCAGAAGTCACGCCTACCACAAGTTTAGCTGGTCTGGCACATTAAAAATTTAAGTTGCATGCCCTTCACAGGACATAGCAGTCAACCGCAGCATTTTCGCTGTTCGTGATTCCTGGGCAAATTTTACGTTCAGTAGTTTGCCATTGCTTTCTGAACGACCAGCTCCTATACCTTTTTTGAAAAAACCAGCACTACTGTGTTTCAAACCCATGTATCCCCGGGAAGGTTAACCTGGTCAACAAATGCCAGCAGAAGTCGGATGTGTCAGCCTAACGGCGCAAGAACGCAGCTCTGCTGTAAACAGGCACAACGCAATCATGTCCAAAAACATAACTCCGGATGAACGCAGAAGAAGAAGAAGAAGAAGAAGAAGAACCCGGGTATACAGGCTCACAAACCGCATTTGCAAGCCCTTAGCCACAGAGACCGATCACATGATATTTACTACCATGTGGGTTCACAACTATTTGAAACATCTCTATACTTTTTTTTTTGCATATCCCTTATAGGATGTTGCAGTCAACATCAGCATTTTTCAGCTGCTGTTGATGTACTAGGCAAGATTATGCTCAGTAGTTCGCCATTGCTTTCTGAGCGACTGGCTCACATACCCCATAAGTTACCAATGCGGCGAGAACCGCTACAAATTCTCGCGCAGGTTATTTTACTCACGAGAATATACGGGATTACGGAGAAAGACGTTAACCTCTAGGCTAGGGAGACCGGCTCTCTGTACTTACTCTTCTATTAATCACCAACTTGTATGTTAAAAATAATTTTTAATATAAAAATATATAATTAATTAGTTAATACCTAGAACAAAAACTTTTGTTAATCTTCTATCTTTAAGACTACTAGTGGTGTAAAGGCCTACAACCATGCATGGAAAAGCCCTTTTTAGGCTAGTTCATAAATGGTTGCATGTTGGCAATTTGTTTTCTATAGTGTGAAGTAGCAAGTGGTATGCCAATCCACTTTCATCACCTTTTATGACCTGTACAGGAGGCTACAGTGTTACTACTATTCTATACTCCCCATTTGGGGTAACATATGATGACTGTAAGAATATGCCCATTTATATATATGCATTATTAAGGATTCTGTTGACTGCTAATTAAAATTATACAAGACTCCACTAATTGAGGTAATTGTTTACCAGTAATGCTAATGCGTAGATATTTCTGCATGACTCATTGGTGTATAATCATTTAATATTATGTCTGCACGTGTACTGCTATGTGGGGGATATTTGTATTGCAGGTAAAGCTTCTTAGAAAGAAGACAGGCTTTTACATTACGTCATCAAGTTGTTGACAATTAAATGTGTATAGTTAAAGAAGCGGTAGTGAAATAGCAAAAGCTTTCTTTCCAAAACCAAAACTTTCTTTCAGTGAATAACCAATGTTTATTACTCTGCAGGGTGTTTTCAGAAACCAGATAACCAATTAAATTCATGAATAAGTTATACATAATTGGATAGCGAGTTGGGGAATTCGTAGGCATATACCTAGGTAGAAAGCCTGTTGTTGCAGGCTCCAATGATTAACACCTTGTAGCCTGTCATCTGTATAATGATTTGGGATTTGCCAAATTGTGGCTTTATGAAACTGTATGCTGTCATCTATTGCCTAGAGTACTTTGCGGTGTAGGATAAAGGTTAGGATTTTCTTTTTTTCCTGCGACAGAAAACCATCCACACCTTACTGAGAACCCAGTCAAAACTTCAAAATCATTTCACTGTCTTATATGAAAGCTCATGAAAACATTCTACACCTTTCTCATGTAATGACAAAAATGCAGCAACTTAAATGTAGGTTTACTCATCATAACATAACTGTGCAGAATGTTGTTCTTATGGTCCACTGAAAAGTCTCTCAATTTCTCGCCAGTTCTCTTGCCCCATGTACCCTCCTGCTCAAGGTGCAGGAATGTCATATGTCCCTCTTCATGGTTGCTGACCCTTGCCCCTTCTTCCGGGAACAACAACCTTCATCACTGTGACATTTAATGACCTAATTCTTGCAGTTTCTGATACATGACGTTGTTTATGAGCCTGTTGTCTTTAACATTCAGATCTCGTAAAATGTCAGTAAGTTTCTTTGTCATGGTTCACAATATTTTAAGAACATTTTGTAGCATTTAAGTATAAAAGTAGTGATTTTCTTCTTTCATGATTGCAAAATGTTCCTTGACTCACAATCATATGTTGCCACAGAAAAGATGCATGTTCTCAAAAATTTAACTGACTTTTTTAAGGGCTCAGTTCCCCAGGGGCCAGAGCCAGCCCATGAGGTTCTACTGTGTATCAGTGTGATGACCGCCTCTGCTGGTGGTCCTGGCAAGATCAAGTACAGATACTACACTTTGACACCAAGAAAGAACTTTAACTTGTATGTTATGTTTTTTATAAAGGCTTGAGGTTCCCCATGTGCCAGAGCCCCCCCCCCCCCACCCATGAGGCTCCATATCCCCCATGTGTCAATAGTTTCAAAGGACCTCTTAGTTCCACTATGTGCCTTTTGGCCCATTGTGGTCGACCAAGGCCCTTCTGCCAGTATTAGTGGATGATTTGAGTTTCCATGACTGCCTCTGCACCCTGGCCAGATCAAGTGCAGATAAATCTACACTTCGATCTTAGCCAACAGGCCACGATCTTAGCCAATTGGGATTTGCTGGTGTTGTGCCACAGGGTTTTAATACAGTTGAACCCCTGCCTTGTTATGTCCAGTCTGTATCTGACCTCTTGTCAACAGCCCCCCCCCCCCCCCCCTTGTTGATTATTGAGTCAAGATATTCACAGTCTGTGACATTTTCAATTCATTCATTCCTGACTGATTCTTAGTTGGCATATACTTTTGTCCATGGACATTTTCTTTGTTTTGTTTTTGTTAAAGTGTGTTAAAGTTCAGAAGGGGCTCTGGACATATCTCAAAACTGAAAGAGAAGACTAGGAGAACTTTCAATCAAATGGCAGTTGGAACCATTAGCAGTATGCCTCTTTGCTGGCTGTTGAACGAGGGGACGGAGCACGTGTGGGAATGTCCTGAGTGCAGTGATGTCATTTCTTAGCTCAACTCAACTCAAAGTTCAGAACAAGATTTTGATCTTCAATGTGTCTCTTGACATACAGGATCAACTTTTAAAATCCCTTTGCACTATTTTAGAAGAGGACCATGTTATCTGCATATTGAAGTCCTTGATTAGATTTCCGCCAATTATTAACGGATAAAAACTGTCTCTATTCCTATCACTTTTTGGCATTTCTCATTACATTTTCTCTATATGTTGATCAGGTATGGGAAGAAAATATAGCCCTGTCTTACCTCCCTTTACACCTCATATCATGATGTTTCAATGGCTACTCTGACAGCTGCTTGTTGTTGATAATATAATGAATGATTCATTAGATAGGTCAAATGTGTTGGAAACTCTACTCCCTCTGATACAGAGCACAGTAAAAGGCTTTACTGGGGTCTCCTTGGCAAAGTGATCAGGCCACCTACCTCACACTCCAAAGATTGTGGATTTAGTTCTGGACTGCATCATTCAGTTCACGGGTGCAATTTTCTCAAAGACTCCTAGGGGTCGCCCCTGGAGCTGTGGAGTTTGTGTGACTCTTTCAGCAGGCAGTGCTGTATAAAAAGGCCAAGTCATATATGATAAAACTTGGTGCAATAAAGGCAATCCTCTCGCAATTTAACTTTTAAAAACTGTCTGTGGTATAGGAAACAAGTGTGAAAATGAAATCTATGTTGTGTTGTACTCTGCATTTCCTGATTATTAGTTCTCATGCTGAAGATATTTCTTTCCCAAGTCTGAAAACTGTCTGTACTTGCAATTCATATTCTAAGTTACTTTAAATTCTCTAAATGGTGATTAGCAGGAGTGTTTCACTGTTTTGCTAGCATGAATATTAAATGTATATTTTTGAGAATGAGATAGTGCGAAAATTGTATTAAATTTCCTTCCTTTGGAAGGATGTTTTTCTCCGCCGTGCTTTTGGCCAAACAACACTATTCCAGATTTACTCCATTTTAAACGCAAACTGTCAGAATAAAACCAAAGGAAATGCAAGCAAACAATTAGTCAACTGCCAGACAATTATATTATATTACCAACTTGGTCCGTTACGCTAAAGTAAGTTTGACAACTCACCAGCGGCAGTAGGAAGTCACCGTCTGCCGGAAGTGTAGGAATGGTTTCCCTTGTGTAGCAGATTTCAAGTTTCATTTCTCCCTCTATTCTGTGGCTATCGTCTTCGATGCTTTCAATGAAAGGTTGCGACGTATTGTTGTTGTTTTGCTTACATTTGGTGATACATTTAGAATATTCTGTAGTTCTACAGTGGAAAACGCAGCAATGGGGGACATTTATTTCAAAATCGGTTAAACGAAAGAAAACATTTAACATTATTTAAGTATTTATAATTTAGTCGATGTTGAATTATTGACTCAGCTCTTGTGTACTGTACTAGTACTAGTTCCTGTACACTGTACAGTACAGTACAGTTGGATCATATTGTTTATTCATAAGTTTCTCTAAGTTGAAAAATGAACACAGCTACTATATAAGAATGAAAAAATGAAATCCAGCAATACCAAATTCTAGTCTTTAACTTTACGTCAGTTATAAACTGAGATATTTATTATTAATATTAATTTATATTTATGTGAGAATTATTGTCTCTCCAAAGTTATATAATCCAAAAATTTTAAATGCTGACTTGCAGAAGAGTATCAAGACACACCTTTGCCTTCACCTATTTGTGTTGTGTGTGTGGGTAATGGAATCACAGCTGGAAGCACAGAACAGCACACTACTTTTATTACTTAGGCCTTAGGCTCAGATGTTTAAACATTATTAATATTATTAATAATATAATAGCTTAGCATCTGCATATACTTACCGCAAAAATATTATTTGTCAGTATAAAAGTATTAAGTAAATAGAAATTATTCATTCTATAATAGTAATATTTTTTTTTTATTCGCATATCTTTTACAGGACATTGCTGTCAAGTACTGTCAACAGCAGCATCTTTCAGCTGTCTGTTGATTTCTTGGCAAGATTATGCTCAGTAGTTTGCCATTGCTTTCTGAGCGGCCGGCTAAGTTATCCCGCAAGTCACCAGTGGGGGACGAACCGCTCCCAGCTCTCGCCCGCTACGAGACTGCGTGATAAACGGGATTACGGAGAAAGTATTGTAACCCCTCGGCCAGAGAGACCGGCAATAGTAATATTACTTAAATGAAAATAAGGATGTTAAACTTTCATTAGCCTCTTTCATTCTAATGAAAGCAGAATGTAATAATTTATTAATAACAAAGAGTCAGCGTGCTTTGGTCTTATTATGAGAGGCGCTGGAGAACATTGTAAGATCAGTTGTAGAAGATGCAGACTGGGGGAAATAATTCTTATGCAGACTGGGGGAAATAATTCTAGATGGTCCTTGAGGCTGACAAAGACGAATAATATCAATAGAAATTATCCAGAACACCAAGGACCGAGATTTATGGAGAGACATAAATACCTACACCTTTTGACAAGGCACGAAATAATGGTAGTAGATTATACATTATTAAATGTGTTCTTTTATCATTATGTTGCATGTCCCTTGCAGGACATTGCAATCAACCCCATGTTGATTTTCTAGGTAGTTTTACTTTCAGTAGTTTGCCATTGCTTTCTGAACGAGAAGTCAGTGTTAAAGTCCAACTGAATGCCAGTGTTGGGATGGAATGCCCTTCGTCACCATCAGTGCACCAGATATTTAAGAGCAAACACTGTTATCCTTTCGGCCACTTCAACTGCTTTCATCATAATTATTATAAAAGAATGTATTTGTAAGTATTAAACTGAACATTATTATTTTTTCCTCCAGAACATGTAGTAAAGGAAAGTGACAAGTTGATATTAAAACTAAGTGTACCAGCAGTGAATACACATATAGTGGTATACATACACGGAGGAAGAATTGTTTGTAACTTATTAAATTAGAAAATATGGCAGACAGGGAAGTTGTGTTAATTGATATGGACTGTTTCTATGTGCAAGTGGAGCAGCGACTTGACCCAAGCTTGAAAGGAAAGCCTTGTGCTGTTGTCCAGTATAAGACTTACAGAGGAGGAGGGTAAGAAAAACTTGTACAGTTGTATAGTTTTTGTGAATGAGAATCATGAATTGACTTTCACAGTAGAACAATTATGTGGAGTAGTTATGTAAACTAACACCCGTGTATTAACAGGGCTCATAAGGAAAGCAAAGAATAGTAATACTGTGACCTACCATACATGTCATAAGAGGCAAGTAAAGAGGGTTGGCATGGGACTGGCTTCCCCATCATGTAGAAAACTTAAGCTGCAAAATCTAATCAACTATGAACAAGTATTAAGAAAAGGAAAGAATTGCCAAATACAGTAAAACTTTGATTAACCGTCATTGTCTGGACCAGGGCTGTGACGGATAACTGAATAGACGGATGACAGAAATCTCTTAATACATAGGTATAGTAACATGATTTCTTTGTGGGCTTGGTTATTATTATGAGACCTGAAAGTAGGATCCCTTGACTCCTGGCTTGAATAAACCATTGGTACATCACATTATCCAGGTGGTAAAATTTTGCCGGTTTCACGGTTTTACTGTCTTTACATCTCCATCAGTGCTTTAAATTTTTGACACATGTTGTTCAATCTTGTCAGCATCACGTTTGATATCATTGACTGTTGTTCTTCCAACACCGTAAATCTGAGCAATACTAGTGGCAGTTTCACCTTTCTTCAAACGTTTGATAATTTCAAGTTTCTGGTTAAAACCTAGCGCTACACGTTTTGCTTTTCAGCCATTTAAAAACAATTTTACAGCACAAAATCAGAGAGATTAGGCCTTACTTTTTTAGACCTACATATAAGCAGCAAAACTGAAACACAGCATAAAAATACAGAACAGTAGCATGATCGTAACATTATGCCAGAAAAGTTCATCAGGGCACTATGAAACAAAACATTCATTCAAACACACAGGCTTCTCTGTCACAACTGAGGTCAGTATGTAACACAATAATAACTAGTTAGTGATGGGTTTGTGGCGTGCCAGATCAAGCTCAACTCTTCTGCCACCGACGATTAGTCACTTCCGCCGTCATACGGTACAGACACTTCCTGCTTTATACCGTAAGCTGTAAAAGTCATCTGTGGACAATTTTAAAGATGTCTGTTTGTTGTTATACTCACGCATATTTTTCTAGACGATAATGGATAATAGAAACTGACGGTTAAAATGAGTGATGGTTAATCAAAGTTGTTTTTTTTTAGTTGCATGTCCTTCACAGGACATAGCAGTCAACCCCCGGCATTTTCGCTGTTCGTGATTCCTGGGCAAATTTTATGCTCAGTAGTTTGCCATTGCTTTCTGAACGACCGCACCTATACCTTTAAAAAAAAAAAACAGCATCGCTGTGTTTCGAACCCAGGTATAAGGGCTCACAAACCGCATTCGCAAGTCCTTAGCCACTGGCAAAGTTTTACAGTAATCAAAATGAATGGAGGCTCTGCTCTAGAAAAAGTATGATGTGATTCAGAGAAAACCTCACCAAGTCTAGATCACAGACTTACCTCCTTTCACCTAGGATAATATTCAGCATTGGCACCTGGAATGTTAGAACTGTATGAATTGGGGAAAGACAGTACATGAGATAGGGAAAATGAAATAATGTAGTATTTGCATTTTGGGATTATGCAAAACAAGATGGAAGGACGGCGGGAAAAAAACTTCTTTAGACAGGTGAAACAGAAAAATGTCCCTCATTGTGAGGGAATGGCCCTAATGCTTTCTAAAGAGGCAGAGAAAACAAACACTAATAGAATGAGAAGCAGTGCATTCCCCTCTCTTAGCAGATGATGAGCACAAAGGATTGCTGGACCCTTGTCCGATGGAGCTCATGGCATTATTAGCTTAATTTCCTAACAATTACACCAAGACACCCATTGAGGAGAAAAAAAATGGCAAAGTAGATTTAAACAATTGCAAAAACAAGAGCTACTAAAATCAAATCCTGTGAGTAAATTTTAAAAAAAAACAATCTAATTTAAAACATGAGAAAGCGAATAAGGGCAGATAAAAGACAATATTTAGACCACCTAGCAGGAGAAGCAGAAGCAGCAGCAGTGAATAGAAGCCTTAGAGGTCTTTACAGCACCACATGGACAATTGCAGGAAAATATAATCAATCAAGTAGACTGGTACCAAAATAGTAATAGGAACATTCTCACCAAAATTAAATATCAAATGAATGGATGGGTCAAATACTTTGAGGAACTTCTAGACCAGTCCCAAAAGACCATCCAGTCTCTTCAGATATCCTGCCTGCAGATGTGGAGCTGGGTGTCAACTATGAGGAACCCCTCTAAAAAATTGTAGTAGCTATTAAACTCCTGAAAGATGGGAAAGCTGCTAGTCCAGATGGTATACCAACAGAAGCTATTAAAGCCAAAATAAACACCCAAACTGAATTACTGCACACATTTTTGGGCAAAATCTGAGTGACTTAATAAATACCAGCAGATGGAGAGAAGGATATCCAGTGAAGAAATCAAAGAAAGGGAACCAGCAGGAGTGCAACAATTATAAGAAATGATATTTAAAAATATTAAGAATAATTCTGGAGAGATTGTGTTGGCATTGATAAACTAAGTATGAACAGGCAGGCTTCTGACCAAACAGATCCTACACTGACTAGGATATCAAGTCAAAAGGGGTGAAGCCTTACAAGAGCATCATGCAAGGGCCAAAGTAGAATAGTCAAGCAAGACAAAACTGGTGTCGTCGACTGCTGCACACTGAAGGACGTACTGATGAGGCAGATAGGATAATCTGACGGCTAACTTTTCAAGTCAATGCCTGTTAATTTATTAATCTTTGGAAGAATAGGTAATCATTTGCTCAGTTGATTTGAACCAATTAATTTAGATGTAGAAAATTATTGTTGTAAAATTAACTGTAGAATTGTGAATTGCTTATTTAAAATATGTAGTTCACCATAATACAAAGCCTTCTCCACATTCAAGGTTGCCTGTAATGAGTCTCCATCTTTTGTCATGATTATACAAGCTTCTTTCACTCCATATCTTTATGTTGTCCAGTCATGCATAATGTTGTCCTTTGTTTGGACACTTTCCGCCAACTCTTTCTTCCAGCATTTCTCACAATAAGATGTATTGAAGTAGTTTCATTGTCTGATCTTGATCCTATTCAGTAATGTTTTCTATAGTCAAAAGTTTCGTAAGACTTCAGTGTTTATTGATTTCTTTTGTCATGAGATTGCTTATATTTTCTGTTGTAACCATTTTTCGAGTTTCATGTTTTTCTTCTCACACTTTCTATTCAGTGCATAATTATTTATGTAAATTATATAACATTTGAGTAAAATTGACGGCTTCCTGGCTTAGAGGTTAGCGACTTTTCTCCGTAATCTCGTATACTCTCGTAAGTAACGTGACGATGGTGAGAATCAGCAGTGGTTCGAATCGCATCGGTAACTTACGGGGTATGTGAGCCGGCCGCTCAGAAAGCAATGGCAAACTACTGAGCTCTTGCCAAGAAATCAACATACAGCTGAAAGATGCTGATGTTGACAGCGATGTCCTGTAAAGGATATGCAAAACATTTTTTTGAGTAAAATTGCTGTTTTAAAAAATTAGTTATGTTTTTATATATATAGGATTATTGCTGTTGGTTACGAAGCACGAGCATTTGGTGTGACCCGCCAAATGTGCGGAGATGAGGCACAGGAAAAATGTCCAGAAATTCAGCTTGCGAGAGTGCCAGAAGTTAGAGGCAAAGCTGACCTTACCAGGTTGGTAGAATTTAATTAGTTATCCTTAGAATTGTCTGTTTAGTTGGATTATATCTTAAAATTGTTTATTATATTGCTGAAAATGGGTTCATCAAATGCTCCGTGTATTCAACACTGTTGTATGGATTAGAAATATACCTTGACTAAAAGATGGAGCATAAACAGCCTATCGAAATGTAGGTCTTCAGAAGACTGGGGTAAGTTACTTGGATGAAAGAAACTAAAAAGACAAATAAGGAAGTTCTGCAAAAACTCAATATTTTTTTTAAAAAGTCACTGGTACAGAAAATAAAAATGAGAAAGAAAGGGAAAATACTTTGATCACATCGAATAACATAACATTTTGAAGAAAATAGAAATGAGAAAGACAGGGAAGTCACTCTGGTCATATCAAATGACCAAAAAAAAAAAATACTGAAAAACATAGTTGATAGGAAAACTGAGGGAAAAATAGCTTTAGGATGCCAAAGATATAAATGGACAGATAGCATCAGGATATGTCAGGATACATCCTAGCAACAGAGATTAAGGACAAAAACTGCTGGAGATCCATTGCCACCAATCAACACTTCAGAGACTTCACTGGGTAAAATGAAATATTTGTAGTCGTTAGATGATTGATTAGTAAATGACATGATTTTAAATAATGACAGACACTATATTGCATTTCAGGTGAATTAACTTGTTTGTGGGTGTAATTTTACAATGTATTAATTTACTTGTACTTAATCTTAATACAGAGTAATTTTATCTTAGCATATTTTCTACATTATCTTAATACAGAATAATCTTATTTTCTACACATGTGATTAAATAATAGAGAGAAAGCGGCCCTCTTTCAAACGTCATTTGCTTCTATTTCTGTCTTTTTTTGTTATGTGGGAACGGGGTTTTTCAAACATAGTTGAGAATGTATCTGGATATAAACACTATCTCAGAACCTGAATTTCTCTATCCATTTTATGGTTGTGTATTTTCATGAAAAATCTGTCTCCAAACCCTTGTGAGCTCTTCTTCTCACCATCAAGACTTCCGGTCGCCAACATGGCGGTTAGGCATTGAACAGTTAAGGCCTGTGGCGTGTTTATGCTTGTAGCTACGGTTTGCAATCGCATTTTCCTCATGTTGGACTGGTAGTACAATGGTTCCGTTGTCCTGCTACTGAGTGAGTGCGTGGGTGACACTGTGAGCTGTGAAATTCGCGTGGAATGCTTTTACATCTGTCCTGTACAGTGACCTGCATGTTCGGAACAATGGCTACTGGCTGTTGCTGAATTGACTGATTTGCCCGAGCCATGTGAGAAAACCTGTGTCAATGGGATCTTTCTGGTGACTGCCGAGTCCATCGACGATGAACTGGTTTTTGTGGATGAATTTTGTGTTAGCATTCTGGCGGCGGCATTATGCACAGTGTGCCTGTGCTGTCTGTTGGATTGCTGAGACTCTTGTCTATTCCACTTTTCACATTGGACAGGGGGGAGCATTTTGTGTGATATTCACTGGCACAGGAATGGAGCGTAATAGGGACGACCCATTGCCGTGAAGTTGGAACCTCGACTAACTAACTAACTAACATCTTCTCACCATCATTCATTGATTTAATTTTTTTCAGGTTTAATCCATGCATCCTTCTGGGTTTCCCTATTTTTAATTGTTACTGTTTGTATTTCCACCTATAGATTTCTGGCCACTGTCTCATCCTATTATTTCCTTGTCTGTCAATTTCCTTGATGTGGTTGTTTCATTCCTATAACAAAGTTTGCAAAGATTTCTTTATTTCTATCTGTTCTATCAAAAACAATCTTAAATACAACAGCTGTAGAAAGGTAAAGATAATCCTATAGCTGATACTGTCTCTCAATGTGCTGAATACTGTCCTCTTCTTGAAAGTAAGTCAGCTTGTCCTAGGGTGGACAGTACACCCATTACATTGACAATCAACACAATGAGTACACACTAATACAGTACAGACATTTACATGGTCTGTTCAAAAGTATTGGACCTTTAACCAGGAATAATATTACCTCAAAAAGCATCGGACCTTTGGCCAGGAATAATATAATTACCTCAAAAAGTATTGTACCTTTGGCCAGACCTGCGGCCACTGTCCAGAACCACATTACCAGTACACTATGACATTCTAGCTGGAGAAACAGTCATCAGTGATGACCAGACTCTCAGAAGCCTCCTGTTTGTTGTCTGCAGGTACCGTGAAGCAGGAGCTGAGGTGATATCTGTGTTCAGCAAGTTTTGTTCCTGTGTGGAGCGGGCCAGTGTGGACGAGGCATTCCTTGACTTAACGGAAGAGGTCACTCGAAGATTAAAGGCTTTAGGAGACAGTCAGGTTATGGCAGAGCAGATATCAAACACATTTGTTGAAGGATATGCCAATTTGGAGGGTATATATTTTAATGTGATTATTTTGTTAATTATTAACATCATGTGCCTTGCCGATAAGCGCGAGCGGCCATGTTTTACCATCATAAGCGATCACCAGAGTTATGGATCAGCTAAGTGTTCTTATCTCGACCGTATCACATGGCCAAGCCATCCCGGTATTTACTTCTCCAGGTAGACCAGGTCTTAAATGAGTACGAGGAATGTTTGGGAAGTACAAGCGGTCAGTGTAATGACGACCATCAAGTGCTGATTGGTCTATAGAAATATGGGCCCAGCACCATGTGCCAGTGTGATTAGCGCCATATGCCAAATGGACCTTATGGCTTATAAAGGGGTCCTTTACTTACAAACTGACCATTTACACATTACACCTCAAGATGTGAAAAATTGTCATGTACTATAACCTTCTTCCTGGGGACTGAACGTGAACCACTGTGTTGGTAGGCATTTTAACTTTATAATTCTGTGCTCACTTTAATATTGAGTCATTAACACTCTTTCTTGCAAGCCCAGTCTGTTTGTTTGAGTTTCATTCTATAATTTGAAGTTAATAGATACTATTTTTCAAGTGCGTGTTTCTTTTGTTCTGTTTTCCTAGCGAGGAGTGATATTTTACTCCTGAAATTTCTGTCACAAAGTTTTATATGAATACCTTGACCAAGAGGTAAATATTTCAGAATTAAAAGCAGAGCAAAAAAAAAAAAAAATAACTAATAAGCCTTTTGTAAGCGTACTAGATTTGATCATAACTTCACCAGTGAAAGGTGAACTTTGTTGTAAAAACATGTGTTCACTTTCTCACTGTCTTAGCACAAAATGGCTTAAGATCGTTGTCCTTTTTGAAGACAGATTTGTGAGCATTAATAATAATTAAACCGTGCCATATTTGTAGCGTGCCAATCTCTTATGTATGACTAATATGGGGAGGACATGGCGTGAGCTTCAGTAGACAGCAAAAGATAGAACTGCTTGATTTGAGTTAGTTGAGGGAAAGTTAATGAATATTTCTAGTTTATGTTATTTTTTTGCACTTGCTCGTTTTGAACTCAAGCATAGTCCACACACACTACTTCTAGTAGTGCCGAGCTGAATTTTGCATGTGGATTAGCTTTACCTGTTAACAGTGTCCCTCGCCATCAAGTGAACCCACTCTGACTTCAGAGGTTATTTTATTTGTGATTGTTTTAGTCATTCTCCATGTTTCTGATTTATATATCAGTGCTGATTTTAGAGTAAATATTATGACTTTGGTACATTAACTTTACTAGTCATTAATTTTCTGTTAGTTATTTGAATTATTACTAGTGTTGTCGGGAGGGTTTTAGTAGGGCTGAAGAGTTAATCCACTTGCTATAGAGTAGTCGCCAGCTGTGTACAAAGATTTTTATTTAACCTCCAATGGATTAAATGTCTTTAATTTAAAATGTTAAAATGGTCTATCCTCCTTCATATTTGTTTTCTTGTTTTCCTTATTTGCTTGTAACTAAACATCATTGTACTTTGAATTGTGACATAAGGGACTTCAGAATGGTTGAAGAAATTGTACAGCAACAAAGAAGCAAATGACAGTGAGTGTAGACTTGCAGTTGCAGCAAGTATGGTGGAGGAAATGAGAGCAGCAGTGCTGAAAGAAACAGGGTTCACATGCTCAGCAGGAATATCAAATAACAAGGTACTTACATGTGAATGTGCCTATAACAATTATCATTGATAACAGTCTCCAGGGAACCCTGGAGGATATTGAAATAATGTGAGAAATATTAACTGATATTGATTGGCATGCAAAGAAAACATAGGACATAATTAGATATCAGAGGAAATCTGAACAACAGAAAAATGGAAAGCTATGCAAATACCTGGAATCAAAACTCACATCTCCAAATGATGACCGCACAGTTAATAGTATAACGAGAAATTCCTTCATGCTCAATTCTTCAAAATAAGTTCATTTGTTTTCTCTGGAACCCACAAGGCAAATATAATTGAGGGACACCTAAAATCATATGCAAAAGAGCCTTAGAGACAGAGATGAATAATAAAGGAAGAAGATGCTGTGGGAGATATCAAAAGATAGGATGGCTTGGTATGATTTAGGTGTGGTTCTGTGCTCTATTTATGGGATAAAGGGCAGAAGACAAAGAAAACTGTACATGATATATGGAGATCAGCATGGCTGAATGGATAAGAGCGTTCATTCTTATACATCTGGCGTGCTTATACTAAGGTAAGGGGTTCAACCCCTACACTAGACAGTTGAACTAAAATGTTGACTTATGGACGTCAATTACAAGTACCTCTGAAGTTAGAGTGGGTTTTGCCTGATGGCAAGGGCCCCTGATAATTTATTCATTCTTCTTCTTCTTCGTTCATTCGGAGTTTTTTTTTCCGGACGTGATTGCGTTGTGCCCGTTTACAGCAGAGCTGCGTTTTTGCGCCGTTAGGCCGACACATCCGACTTCTGCGGGCATTTGTTGACCGGGTTAACCTTCCCGGGGATTTATTCATTCAGTAGCATGTCCTCTGCAGAACTTCGCTCCCATAACAACCATCTGGAAAACTCTGGATGTCCTGCATCCGATACACCCATCTGGAGATCACATGCCACATCCTGCACCCATCTTCTCTTTGGCCTTTCTCTTCTTCTCTTCCCGGGCATATACCCCTCCATTATTGTTCTCTCCAACATTCATGATGTTTCAAGTGACCAAAATATTTCAATTTTTTGTTTTGTTTTATCGTCTTTAGTAACCAACCTTCTTAAATATTAAGTTCTTGTCGTATGGATTCATTTGTTCTTTTCTGCATCCAAGATATTCTTAGAACCCGTCTGTAATATTTATATTCAAAGGCATTTATGCAATGTTCAGATTGTTTAGTAAGTGTCCAGGTCTCACAGGCGTATGTTGCAATGAGAAAGATGCATACTCTTACAAATCTAATTTATGTAGTTCTATCTAGCTAATTCACATGCAAAATTCAGTCCAGTACTGCTAGAAGTAGTGTGTATGGACTACGCTTGAGTTCAAAGCCAGCGCAAAACAAAATTATGTGAGTATAATTCACCAGCTGTGCGGACTGTATATTTGACAACTACATGACATTATCTATCTGCAAAAGTTATTGTGAAAAGTTTTATGCTGTGTTATCAGACATGTCAACCTCCTGAAATAAAAATCGGCACAACGAACCAGTAAAAACTATACCAGTCATCAAAGTACTATTTATTTATTGTCTCTCCTGTTAGGCACTAGCTGTAATTATGGCTTGATTCATACGAGGGTAAGTTAATAAGTAAGTCACACAGTTCTGTGGAATGGCAGGTAAATGAAAACAAAGCATGCAGTTCTATGCAGCCGGAAGGACTGATGAAATGATGAGATAAGTGCATCAATGTTGGTGGAAATTATATTGAGAAATAAATGGACAATGTGTGTATAAAAATAAACTGGTTTCAAATTGTTATCATCTTTAGTTATTTTTCTACAGCCATTTGTGACTTACTTATTAACTTACCCTTGTAATTATGGGGCACATTTACTTTAATTTTTGTTTTATTGTTTTACATTTAGTTTTGGTTAATTTTGATTGATTTTCTCTTTTCTTTTTAAGAAGCACTAAACAGTTCTATGGAGGATGTAAAAAAAAATACTATAAAACAAGTGTATTAATTGTAAAAAATAATTGTACAGACTATATGAATTCCTGCACAGATGAAACTGAGAAATGGCCAAACAACTATGGATTTCCTTATGTATTAATATATACACTGTGAAGTAATTTCCTGTGTTTCAGATGCTGGCCAAGTTTGCATGCGGCCGAAACAAACCCAATAAGCAAACTGTGTTGCCTATGTCTGCAGTTCAAACACTGTTTGAAACTTTACCTGTACAGAAGATGTAAGTCTTTGTTAAGGTATTCTCAGCTTTGGACTGTCTGTCTATCAATTTGTCTGCCTGTGCATACCTATTTGAATTGATTGACAGATTCAATTTCTGTCAGTTATCTAATATATTAGATTCTTAAGTTTATAACATTTACATGTTAACTTTAGGGATGAGGCAGAACTCAACACTATCGACACTGTCATCTACTGTTTATAGTACATTGCAATGAGGGGGGGGGGGGGAAGTTGTCTTGAGTCTGAGGAATTAAGGCCGCGTGGCTAGTGCAGTCGCCACAAACTGTGCAGGTTAGGTTTTCTTTTTACCCCCGACAGAAAAAACATCCACACCCTACTGAGGATTTGAACCCGCGTCACCCAAAGGAGAACCCTGCATTCTTACCCGCTCGAAGGGATAAAACAGTTTTTTTTAAACATGTTTGTGAAAAGATATTATTTGCAGCTGTGATTGCATGTTTATAAAAAGTTAGTTGTATATCCTTTACAGGACGTAGCAGTCAACTCCAGCATTTTTTTGGCTGTTTGTGATCTCTTGGCAAGTTTACATTCAGTAGTTTACCATTGCTTTCTGGATGACTGGCACTCATACCATTGTCATAAAAAACCAATGCAAGGCGGTCTGCTGCCAAATTGCCTGCAGCTGTGTTTAGAGAAAAGTATGTGTCTGTAACCCCTTTGCCACTGAGCCGGCATGATTGCGTGTAGGAGAAATAATTCAAATGGTAGGTCATCTTTTACGCTATTAGCTCCCACTGGAACAAAGGTTCTCAGCATCTCATGGTCAAGCCTTCTTGTCCTTTGCTAGCCCTTGTAGCTCCTTTCATATCTTTTCTATATTCATTTCTTTGTATGACTCATTCTTGGTTAGCTGGAATTTGCGGTTGGGTTTTTCTATGCGATGGGAGGGTTAGCCATATACCTACATTTTGTTGTTGGGGTTTTCAATGGGATGGGATGGTTAGCCATATACCAATATTTTGTGGTTGGGTTTTTCTATGGGATGGGATGGTTAGCCATATACCAACATTTTGTGGTTGGGTTTTTCTATGGGATGGGATGGTTAGCCATAAACCAACATTATGTGGTTGGGTTTTTCTATGGGATGGGATGGTTAGCCATATACCAACACCTTTAAGCTGACTCATCCGACTTCTGCGGGCGATTGTTGACAGGGGTAACCTTCCCGGGAATCATCAAATTTGATCTTTTTTACTGTGACAATATATTGCCTTTTATTTGCACAAGCGAAAGCACATGCACACACAAACACACGAGTTACATCTTTTAATTCTGTCAATGAATTGTTACTAGACGCCACCTTGGAGGAAAGCTCGGAGCTTTTCTTGTGGACGAGCTTGACCTGAAAAACATGTGGGACCTGACTAAGTTTTCTGAACAGGAGTTGCAGAAGCACTGTGGAGTCAAGACTGGGTTAGTAATTTCTTGGCACCATTGCTTTGATGTGTAGTTGTCCTTCATATGTTTTTTATTAATAAGGAGTAGTGATGGTGTAGTGGCTTATGCAGTAGCAGATCACCAATGGTCCTGGGGTTGTTCCACATTAATGTCAGTAAAGGTCTGTTTTACATGTCTTGATGTGTGTTGGATATATGGTGCTAATATAATATGTAATCTCATATTTGTATAGACCAATTAGCATTCAACGGGTGTTGTGGTCAATATTGGTTGGTCCAGGTCAATGTTGTGGTCAATATTACACCTGCGGCCATTTCCTGGTACCCATTTTTCTGAGGCTGAGTTGACCTGGGAGACCAGATTAGTTTACACACAAAAATCCACCTGGACGTGAATTTAAACCCATGACCACCAGGCCAAGTAATGCCAGCCGCTGCGATATCATGGCTCCCAGGATATACAGCCGGGCTGTAATGAAATTGGGATACTACAGAGCTGTTTGTTTAGTATTTTGGTTTTGTGTATGTTTACCAGGGTCTTTTTCATCTCCCTGTGGTTGGAATGAAAGTGTTGCTGGCTTACAACATGAAAACTAAGTAATCACCGGTCCACAGTTATTCTTGTCATTCAAGAGTGAACAACTGAGATCAATGGGGTTCTACAACCCCCAACACAAAGATCCAGTGAGTGT
Source organism: Cepaea nemoralis (assembly GCA_014155875.1). NCBI lineage: Eukaryota > Metazoa > Mollusca > Gastropoda > Stylommatophora > Helicidae > Cepaea > Cepaea nemoralis. The sequence continues at coordinate 427,051 of JACEFZ010004764.1, read as the reverse complement.
TCAGTTTCCATATTATGGAGGATTTGAATGTTTTTTACTGAAAAATACAAATCTGGATTCAATTGAGCAGTGTAAAATGGACATCTGGTATTTTGAATATTTTTTGGGGCAGGAAAAGTGGTGAGGAATAGAACTGTTCGCCCCACAAGGCTGTGCTTTGATTTAGTCAATCTTAAGGCCTCACACTTGACACCCCCAGCCATTTCTGCAATAGTATTACTCTAAACTTTACTACAAAACATCAGTTTGATGATTATTAGAAAGTACATATAGCATCAAATCCATGAACACTGATTTGTGGGGCCAAAGAGGGCAGCCATTATTATATGTATGTTTGGGGTTATATCTGACGGAAACGCCCGTGTGTTGCACAAACAGGTTGCCTTTCTACTGTCAAGCCATCCAGCCACTCTATTATCCATCCACTCTACTGTCCAGCCACTTTTCTGTCCAGCCACTCTACTTTCCAGCCATCCAACCACTCTACTTTCCAGCCATCCAGCCACTTTTCTGTCCAGCACTCTACTGTTCAGCTACTCTTCACCCATTAAGAGAATGTACAGTTTGGTTCTGATATAATCGTGCATGTTTATTACTGAAAACAGTGTTGTGACCATCAGATTTAACGTTCTGATAAGGATTTTCTCATGACTGCATAGCCCCAGGATCAACCTAGCTGCATAAATATTGGTACCAGAATGTTGTGGGGAAGTAAAGCAGTGACCACATATTCATAGAGTGCCAGTTTGGTCAAGAAAATATGGAGCCCTAGAACTAAATCCTAAATATGTAGGGTGGCATGAAAATAGCATCTTATGGTTCCCGGGAAGATTAACCGGGTCAACAAATGCCTGCAGAAGTCGGATGTGTCAGCTGAAAGGCGCAAGAGCGCAGCTCTGCTGTAAACTGGCACAACGCAATCATGTCCGAAAAAACTCTCCGGATGAACGAAGAAGAAGAAGGATCTTTTGATTAAGGTTAGGACCACCGTTTAACCATTATTGTTTTGTTGGTGGTTTAGTTTGTTGATGTTTTAGTTTATTTGGTTTGAATGGAGTTTAAGGAGCTGTTTGTATGATTTTGTTTCATTTATGCATGAAAGGAACTGATTGTGTGCCACATTGATCAAATCTTAGGAGCTGGTTGTACGGCGCATGTCGCGGCATAGAGACAGAGCCAGTGGCCACAAGAGTTCTTCCCAAATCAATTGGCTGCAGCAAAAACTTTCGGGGAAAGGAAATGTTAGACTCCAAAGAAAAAGTAACTGACAATTTGCATACTGATCATAGCTGTTAGGTATTTTGCTTTTCATGTAATACTTAAAATATGTCCATAAGGGAAAAGGGTTAACAACAGTGGAACATGTCCTCCAAGGCTGTCAGTTGCACTTAAAAACTTAGTGAAAGTTGAATTGTAGAGAAGTCTAAGATGAACCACCTTTATGAACTAACTTTATAAGAGAGATTTGTGTTGTTATTTGAAAGTAAATGATGAAGAAAGCATTAAAAGCTAAGCTTTGAAGTATTTTCAGAGTCAAGGATCCATCAGTTAATCAGGTGATGTATTCATAGTGCAAGGAATATGCAACACATTGTTTCTCAACATGGTGGTACAGCTGTTCATCCATCTCTTGGTATTCTTCTTCTTCTTCTTCTTCTTCTTCTTCTTCTTCTTCTTCTTCTTCTTCTTCTTCTTCTTCTGCGCTCATCCGGAGTTTTTTTTTTACGTGATTGCGTTGTGCCTGTTTACAGCAGAGCTGCATACTTGCACCGTTAGGCCGACACATCCGACTTCTGCGGGCATTTGTTGACCGGGTTAACCTTCCCGGTCTTGGTATTCTTCCCACCTGACTTCCATTAACTATTGTGTTACTGCCTCAACGTGTCTCTCTAGTATGGTTTTTATAAATGTATGTCTTTTGGTGTCACTCATCTGTTACTAGAGCCCATAAGGAAGCAAAGAATAGTAACAGTAACCTACCATGCATGTTGTAAGCAATAACTAATATTAGCGTCGGACTACCCCAACTCGTAAAAAATTTCGCTGAAAAATTCTGCTAACCGTGAACAGTCTAAAGAGAAGAATAAAAAAATAACTCAGCAAACCAAGATTAAAGGAGGCTGTCTTCCTACAGGAAGTATGATGTGATGTAGAGAAACTGATAAGGAATCCTAATCACTCATTTGCCTCTTTTTACCAAGGAAAACCTTCAGAAGTGGCATCTGGAATGATCAAACTGTGTATGAATTGAGAAAGACATCACAAGTGATAGGGAAAATGCATTGTGATATTTTTTCCAAGATCGAAGTTAGCAATTGATGAGGTATGGGATCCCATAGAAGATCATTAACTTAATAAAGACAACATGTAAAAACTTTTTTTTTTTCCTTTGCTCACTTGTGAACATGAATATAGTTTCGACTGCTAGTGAGTGCACTGGACTGATTTTGTGTGAGAGTTATCTTTCCCAATTACCAGTGTCCTTCAACATCAGGCGAATCCCCTATGACTTCTCAGGTACTTGTAATTTACATCCCCAAGTTAAAGACGAGAAGTCAACATGTTCTACCTGTTGGTATACAGAATGAAGTTTCAGCGAGTTAAATTACTCAGCCATGTCAACTGATATAAATACATTTAATGTAGAGTTCTGCATGAGGAAAGCTAGCAGATATGTTCAAAATAAAAACAGAAGTGCAAAACTGATGTATTCTATCACTTTTATTATTTTTACTGACTATAGACTGGTTTATGAAGACAATCACCAGAAATGGAATTTGGTGGACTCTGGTAGAGCAGCTTGAGATCTGAACTTTATCTGACAATAATGCTTCCCTGTCCCACACTCACAATCTTATGTAAGATAAATACACTTAGTGGATGGTCACAAAAGTTAAATCTAAGCATTCATAGGGGGCCCAAGACAAAAGTAATGAGAATAAATCAAGTACATGATAACCCCACCTCCCTTGGGGAAACCTCACTTCAAGCTGGGAAATCATACACCTTTTTAGGTAGCGGTGTGGGCAAAGACGGAGGAACAGATAAAGATATTAAAATAAGAATACAAAAGGCAAGAGGAGCTTTCATAGCACTAGGAAATTTATGGAAGTCAAAGAAATTAAATCTAGTATAAAACTTAGAATAGTTAACTCTAATGTAAAATCACTACTGCTGTGTGAATTAGACATATGGAGAATGACTAAAACAGTTCATAATAAATATTCATTAATATGAGGGGGCTTCAAATGAAAACCTTAAATGTTTTTTGTTTGTTTTGTGTGTGAATATATTCTGAAAAAGTAAAGAACAGATGTATCATTTTTCGATGTAGTCACCACTGCGTTCAGTGCAAGTCCTCCAGCGCCGATAAAGTACTTGAATACCTGTAGAAAAACATTATCTTGGTCATGTGTGTAATGACTCATGCACCACCTACTGTACCTCTTCATCGGACAGAACAGTTTTGAAACTTCCTACTCCACTCATACACTTGCTGGACTGAATTTCTATAGGTTTTACCCCTTCGCTGATCAAAAACTTCAGTGCATGTCAAAAGTGGGGTGGCCATCTTTAAACTGTTCTTATGATTTCACCATGTTCGTCTGCACCAAGATTTCACATGCTTAACAACAATATTGACAGTTTACAAGACAATGGCATGGTTATTGTAATTCCTATCACACTTTTAAGGTTTTCATCAGCAGATTCCTCTTAAAATATTGTCCTCAACTGGATTCATGAACCCTGGCACTGGTCCAGTTAGAGGGGCTGGCCAAACCTCTTAGGCACTTGGATTCCCAGTCAGCCATTTCATTGCCTTGATTTTACAGGTGGAATAGTATTAAGTGTTCAGTGTTATAAAACTAGTGGCAGCTAAGGTAGTCTATTAGCTAGTTAGCTTGCTGGCCAGTGTTTGGATCCCCATCAGAGGCTGAGTTGTCCTGGGAGTGTGACTCAAGATGTGAAAAGGGGGCTTTACTTTTTAACTTATTACAAAACTGTGATAGTTATCCCGGGTGACTTGCTTCTAGTGTCTATCTTCTGACATTGTAATACATTTTTCTTTGTGTGCAGAATTCTGCTTTTGATATCACATTATTATTTTATTCTAAATTTTTCATAAATTTTATTTGTTTAGGTCAAGTTCTGGCTGTCTGAATTGTCTGAGGAAATGAGTGAGAGGCTGACACGGGATAAAGAGTTGGTTGGTGGCTGTTTTTTATTTTTTTTTAAAATCTTTCTAGAACATTTGATGTGTTAAGTATGAAGTTTTATGACTTCTGTAAATAGGTTTTGGTTAGTCAGGCCGTACTCAGATATGACTGAGCTACCGTATGACAGTGGATGGTGCTAACTGCTTTCTGTTACCACCAAATGTTGGGCGGCGCTCACCAAAATCGACACCCCACATTTTGCCAATGGCTTTGGGCAAAGTAGCGCAATTGGGAGCGTACAAGCCTTATCCTGATGCGAGGGAGTGCAACCCAAAGACTAAATGTCATGGCAGAGCAGACCAGGCCTTAAGCCTCTATTGGCAGGCAGTCTTGGATGAAGCTCTGACAGGTGGACAGTTAGAGCATTGCTTTGTTGGTCCAGCAATTTCTGCAGCTTTCCAGTTGTATTGGTGTTACCTTTCCTCTGGAATAAACTAGGCAGGCTGAGAGATGGATCATGCTGCAGGGGCAACAATTCAAATCAGGCTTTGTGCTATGGAGAGGTTATTATGCCTTTTTTTAAACACAATGTAACAAACTATCGTCTGGCAAGGTGACAGTACTATGCAATCAATGTACCAAGTAAAGTATTACATTCTTAACAACTGTAATATATAAATGCATTCTAGCTGCACAATTATTTGAAATTTTAAGTAAGAAATAACATTATATCATTGTCATCAAGTGCCTTGCCTATTAGTGTAGATAATAATGCTTTTCCACATTTTGCATCTCCAACAGCAAGCATCAATTTCTTGTGCTGACATCTTTCCATGCTTGGACAAAAAGCCATCTAGACTCCTTCTCTTGTTTTCATCTCTCACTTTCCATAAATCAGTCCAGTTATCACATGTTCCTATTTTTTCTGTTCTCATAATGTGGCTAATAATGATGAGTCGCTCCTGCCAATGTTTGTGACAAGTTTTCTTTGTGTCTTGTTTCTTTCAAAACATTTAGATTACTTATTTTGGCTGTCCATGGAATTGTTAACATTATTCTGTAGAACCACATCTCTGATGCCTTTTATTTTGCTTGTTTACTAATTGACAAGAATTCATAGCCATACATTAAAACTGGCTCTATGTAACATACAAGAATTGTTTTTATAATCTCCCATGACAGGGATGTGTTACGTAAGATGTTCTTAATTTCATAGCATGCTTGTCATGTTCTGATCTTTACCTCTGTGATATATCTGCTATGTGATGTTATCCTTGTGCATCATCATCATCATCATCATCAAGTGATTTGCAAAGTGGCTTAGGCATTCATGTCTCTTCACAGATCTCAGTCCCTGGTGTTATGGATCAGTTCTATTGATGGCATTCCTCCATGTCATCATGTTAGACCATCATGCATCAATTCTCTCTGTCTGTTTCTGCCAGTTCTACAGCGGACCTTTCCAGTCGTCATAATGTTCTCCAAAGCCTCTTCTTATTATATGGCTAGGGTACACTGTTTGTCTCTTTCTTATAGCTGAGTATAATGTTGCAGAGTTCACAAACACAGGATCCCCGCTGCAAAAGGATAACCAGGACAGTAGATGAACGTTTTGGCTGGGACCTGAAGAGTTCATATGTTATATTGAATATGAAAGTATTTGTTCTTACCTGGGTTTGATTGATTTAGGAACCGACATCATAGCATTCGGGGCATTCCCATAAGCGCTCCGTCCCCATCCTCAGCAGCAAGCGAAGAGCTCCAACACTAATAGTACCAGTAGCAATCTGATTATATGTCCGTCTCGCCTTTCCTCTGGGCGTCGATCGTCGGCCAGATCCCCTCGTTGTTCTTACCTGGGTGTGTGCACCCAGACATGCCGGAGTGAAAGGTAATGAACACACAGACCAGTTGGTATATAATGAACCAATACAACCAGGAAGAAGCAAGAACAGGGTTGATATAATCAGTACAGCATGGATACTGACAAGACCCTGATCCTAGCCCAGCTACAGGAATTGAGAATGAAGCCTAGTCTAGCACGTTAATGCTGACTGTGAGGTCAAGAGTGAAGATATCATAGCTAACTCTTCATGGGAACTGAGCAGAAATATTTTGTGATGGCTGTTGTTGCATCGGAACACTGGGTACATATGGGAATGGCCAATGGGTCCACATAACATGGATCCACATTATGTGGGTCCAAATAACATGGGTCCACACAACAATAGAAATAATTTTTAAAAATTTAATTCCTTATTTAATTATAAGAACATCCAGCTTTTTGGCATTTTTTGAAACTTATTTTAAATTATTTTCAGCATAAGAGGACAGCAAAATCTTTGACAGTTTCCGTGTATTATAAAGGTGCTTCTGGGCCAGTGTCTGCATCGCGTGCTTGCGCTCTTGCCCGGTATGATGCCGAGAAGATCAGTTCTGATGCCTACTGTCTTCTGCAGCAGTTCAACACTAGCTCTAGTCACAGTCAGCAGTGGTGAGTGTTTGCTGTCAACAGAGTCGCAGTCAGTGACTCATTTAGCATAAACACGCACAAGAGTATGTTTTTCAGAGGGAGCAGGGTATTTGAAAATGCTGGGTTCAAAGTCTGCTGTTTTTAAAATTTACTACTATTAAAGGTCGTTTTGGTTGGTGTAATGGTTAGGAAGTTATTCTGAAAATGGCAGAGTGTGTGTGTATATGCTCCGAAGGTCATATGTTTGTTTTCGAACTCTCATTCAGTTCACATGTGCAATCATTTTTATGAGATCCCCAATTGTCATTACTGATGCCACGGAGTTTGTGCTCTGGGTGGCACTTTCAGAAGACAGCTCTGCATAAAAAGGTTAGGCCTATGCGATAAAACCTAGTGCAGTGTAGCCAATCCTTTTGCTTTTAAGCTCCTTTTTAAATATATATGAGTAGTCCCTATGTTAGCTATGTGATGTGGTGACAGTTTCAGGCTGAATAACTTGAGTTGACGTGACTTTACCATTACTGTGGTGATTTGCTTGGTGTAGATCAAGTGTTATATTGAATGTTTTTCTGTGTTAAAATCAATATGTTTATTCTTTTTTAATGAAGGGTGCCACCACTGATGAACTTGGGCCTGTCTGCTAGCAAGTTTACCGACTGTGGGAATCATCAGAAAATAAATTCAATGTTTCATTCTGTGCCGTCAACTCAGGCCACAACATCTTCTACAAAACAGTCTCCAGCGGTTACAGATAACAACACTGACATGATGGACAGCTCAGCAGAAGGTGATCTCTTATCAGATTCAGTCGGGGCTGGAGGTACTGAACATCACAGCACAGCAGAACCCTTTACAGAACTCACACAGCCTCAGTCTAGTCTGCCAGTAGGAGGATTGCAACATGTCACGGAACCTACATCCAAGAAACATTCACATGCAGAAAGGGCCAAGAGTTCTGTGAGTTCTGAAGTTGATGGAGCCACAGGAAAACAAAGGAATATTCAATCATTTTTTAGTCAGGTTAAAATAGTGGACAAAAATATAGAAGATAAAAGGCATCTTTCAGATCAAACAGTGGATAATTCACCAGAAGTCACCAATGATGCTGGGATGAATGAATTTGATGGTAAAGACAGTTCATCTGTTGGATTCTTTGCTAAAAAGCTGAAAGATTTCAACCAGCTTAAATCTACAAGTACTTTGACCAACAAAGAACCAGCTGGCTCGAGTAGTATTTTGACCCCTGCACATGATGTTGACCACTTATCCTGTAGCAGCAATGACTCAAAGGTTACTGACCCACAAGATCTGTATGACACTCATGTAAATCACGCTCACTGTAGTTCTGATGTAGCCAGCAGTAGCTCAGTACCCATCAACATTGATGACTTTATGGAATGTGACAAATGTGGGAAGTTTATTTCTATCTGGGAAATGCCAGAACACAACGATTTCCATTTTGCATTGGAACTGCAGAAGGAGACCAACGTGGTCTCATCTACAGCAGCATCTTCAGGTCAAGGCTCAAGCGCTGCTGCCAAAGCATCTAGTCTTCCAGTTGTAAAACGTAAGTCCGGTAGCCCGTCGAAAACTAAAAGGGGAGGAAAACAGAAAAAAGTTGATAAATCAGTTCAACCTTTGACAGTTTTCTTTTCAAAAACCTAAAGAATGTATGGATGGTAGTGCGGCAATGGTAGTTAAGATCCAATTTGGAGGTCAGCGTCGCAGAATGGATAAAAGTGCTCTCTCTTAAACATCCAATGTGCTGATGTCGAGGTACTGGGTTCAACCCCTACACCGGTCAGTTGGACTAAAATGTTGACGACTTGTCCTTGACTCGGGGACGTAAACTACAGGTACCTCTGAAGTCAGAGTGGGTTCACCTGAAGGCGAGAGACACTGGTAATAGGGAAAGTTAATCCACACGCAATTCTAGTGCACTAGACGTAATAGCATGTGTAGGGACTAGACTTAAGTTCAAAGCGAGTGAACACACAAAAACTTTAAAAAAGAAAGATCTAGTTTGTGGTTAGTCTATTGTTGAACATATTGTGTACAGAATGCGTTTTGTTATTTACTATTTTGTTATTGTATAAAGATTATTTATTAAGGTATACACCAGTGTCCTATTGTTCGAGTGTGCATTATTGTTTGGTGTCAAATTATTTGTGATTATATATCCAGTTCCCATTTCTAATGCCATTGTCTTTCCTTAAAGGAATGATTGACATTTGTGTTTCTGACTGTGAACCAGTTTGTTTAACATCAACAAGTTGATGACATAATGGAACTTTTTAATCATAGTCGTGTTTGCAGTTACTGGTTTGAACTGTTTTTCACCAATACACACTTGTCAACTCAGACAGAAGAAAGGTATACAAAGTGCCATGTTTTAAAAGTCTCTGTCTATTTACAATAACTTTCAACAGCATGAAATCAGCATTAACATCTAGAGAGATTGACAAAGCATTAAAAATTAGAATTGTCAAATGTTATATACATTCAACACTATGGCGCGAAAACCTGGACATTAAACAAGCAACTAGAAAGTTTAATAGAGGCCCTGGGGTTGTGGATATACAGACAAATATGTCATATTTCATGGAAACAAAACCAATCAAGTACAGGGTTCTAGAAAAACGGAATGAAAAGAGAGTTGATGAAAGAAATAAAAAAAGAGGCAAATGAAATATTTTGGCCATGTTAAAAGTCATAACACGCTTATAAAAACCACGCTGGAGGTTAAGGTTGAAGGCAAGCGACAAAGAAGTGGACAACGAAATGAATGGGAAGATAACAACAAGAGATGGATGAACAGCAATCTGGCAGAATGTACAGTCAGGGCGAGAGGCAGACAGTGTTGGAGATCCAATGCAGCCAACCTTCATTGCGGATACGGCACCTGATTGGTTGATCTATTTACAGCATGTATGCATTTGTCATCTTTCTGGCAATTTTCTCACTGTGTAAGTTATCTGCTGTGTTCTGTATACACAGTATTTTTGTTGTAGTTGCTTAGTACTTGTAATATTATTTTGTAAAGTTGTAAACATCTGACATAAAATTATAATACCAAGTTAGAAATGATTCAAATATATGAGCAAGGAACACCTGTGAAGATTGACTTTGAAACCACACATGGCTTGCCACACAGTTTGCATTGTCATGAACAATTAAGAGAAATTTCTGAAAGAAATGAAATAATTATGAGCATCTTTTTAAAGGAATAAAACAGTGTCAGCATGGCCGAATGGATAAGAGTGTTTGCTGTTAAACATCTGTTGTGCTGATGCCGAGGTAACAGATTCAACCCCTACATGGGTCAGTTGGACTAAAATGTAAATTACAGGTGTCTCTGAAGTCGGAGTGGGTTCACCTGATGTCAAGTGCACACTGTTAATAGGAAAAGCTAATCCACACCCAAAAACTAGTCCAGTGCTACTAGAAGTAGTAGTATATGGACTACGCTTGAGTTAAAAAAGAAAAACAAAACAGTGAAGATAAATGACATGGAGAAATGTCATACCAGAGCCTATAAAGGAAGCAAAATATACTAACTGCTTAACCTACCATGCATGTCATAAGAGACGATTGAGGGAGGTTGGTGTTAGTTAGTTAGTTATCACAGTTCCAACTTCACAGCAACGGGTCGTCCCCATTATGCTCCGTTCCTGTGCCAGTGAATATCACACAAAACGCTCCCCACTGCCCAATGTGAAAAGTGGAAAAGACAGGAGTCTCGACAAACAACAGCCCGCACAAATACATTGTACATAATGCCGCCACCAGAATGTCAACACACCAGTCCCCTATGAAACACCCAGTTCATCTCTATGGAATCGGCTGTCATTTTCCTATCTGAATGTTTCCTAGATGTTCACCCACACAGTCCACGAAAATACAGTTCATCGCTGATGGCAGTGGCATTCAACCAGAAGCCAGCAGTCACGCATTTCTGCATAAGGTAAAAACCGGTCAACTCTGGGACATAGTCACCTGCCATCACGCCGAACATGCAGTCACGTTCCAAAAAACCTCAGGCAGATTCAAAAGCATTTCACACGAACTCACAGCTCACAGTGTCGCGCCACGCACTCACTCAGCAGCAGGGCGATGGAACCATCAAGCCTCCTTAGTCGCCTCTTTCGACATGCGTGGTAGGCTACAGTGTTGCTATTCTTTGCTTCCCTTATGGGCCCTGGCAACACACAAGAGAGGTTGGTGTGAGACTGGCAACCTCATCCGTTAGAAAACTATCTGCAAAATCGAACCAATCCTGAAGTCCACAAGGGGCATGTCATGAGTTAGTTGAGGGCTTGTCATGAATTGGTTGAGGGCTTGGCATGAGTTGGTTGAGGGCTTGGCATGAGTCGGTTGAGGGCTTAATCTCTACTGGGAGGTGAAAGACAGAAGGAGAACATGTATTTCTAAAACAAATGAAAATTACTTCGTCTGTTAATACTAAAATGATGACTATGTGCCATCTCTTTAATCATCTATGCATTTATTTATTTTTATATTCATTTTTCATTATAAATAAAGAAATATACATTTTAAGGTAAGCAGTGCAGTTTGAGCTACTGTAGGTTTTATACAATTGATAGAAAATGTGCAATAAGAATCAGCTGAGTAAGAACAACCCAGTTTATGATAAATAACCAAGAAGTACAAACATCTGCTTACTGAAAAGTTGTGTGTTGCCTGTTCTTCTGTATGGGTATGAATGCTGGACAATGGTAATGAAATGGTGAAGAAACTGGAGATGTGATTTATTTAGAAGATTGTTGAAAATAACATGCACAGAGAGAAAAATAGAGAAATTAACATTATGTGGGGAAAATACTAGACAAAAGAGGCAGAGATAGACAGAGAAATAAATATGTGGAAAGCTTTACCAGCAGTAAATAATAATATAAAAAGCAGGGTGCTCTGTACTGTCTCCTGATTTGTTTTCCTAATACAGGGAATATATAATGAGATGTATAGAAAATATGCCAAGGATGGATTGCAGTTGGTAGTCATAATATAAACAACTTACATTACGCCAGTTCTATGGAGGAGTTACAGAAGCAATTTGTAATCCTGTATACCGCGTTCGAAATACGGTTGTTGGTGATTTGGTAGCACACTGCCTTGCATTGGTTTCAATAAAATGGTATGAGTGCCAGTAGTTCAGAAAGCAGTAGCAAACTACTGAACGTAAAGTTGCCAAGAAATCACAAACAGCCAAAAATGCTGGGGTTGGCTGCGACGTCCCGTAAAGAATATGCAACTAACTTAACATTATACTGATGACATCTTCATAGCAACAAGTCAGAAGTAATTACAAAAAACATTATAGGTACATTTGGTTGTGGAAAGTGAAAAAATGGGCCTTAGCTTGAATAATAGGAAAACTTATGTAACTGTAATATCACAGAAACGAATCATGCCTAATTTGGGGCAAGTGCATAAATTCAAGTAGCTAGGCACATGGTTAAGATCAGATGGAAGATATATCACAGAGATAAAGATCAGAATAGGACAAGCAAAAACTGCATTTTATAACATGAAGACCATATTATGCAATACATCTCTGTCATGGGAAGTTAGAACAACTATTCATGTATGAGAGGGTTTTATATAAAAACCTTAAATGTTTTTTATTTTGGTGAATATATTCTGAAAAAGTAAAGAACAAAAGTATAATTTTTTTTTTTATGTAGTCACCACAAGACCTCCAGCGCCGATAAAGTGCTTGGATTCCTGTAGAACAATTGATTCTGGGGTCACTACTCTGTGTGTCTGACCCATTTGAGTAGTCTGTCACAGAGGTCACGCTGTGTTGAAACTTCCTACTCCACTCATAAACTTGCTAGACTGACAAGCATGCATCACCATACTGGATCTCCATTCGCCAATGAATTTCTATATATTTCAACCCTTCACTGATTTTAAAAAAATGGATAACAAAATGCTGCTCCTCTTTGGTGCATGTCAAAAATGGGGTGGCCATCTTTAAACAATCTCTCCAGCCCTCAGTTATGTGGTTTTACAGAAGAATGCTGAACATTTCTTAGACAGCCATAATGAGTAATCTAAACAGTTTGAACGAGATTAAAACACAATTAAAGCTTATCACAAAGAATCTGTCATATTTTTCCTACATTATGAGAAGACAAAACCTGGAACTTTGTGAATGGAAAGAGAGACTGAGGAAGACAACGAGAGATCATTCTCGACAGCCTTGTGTCATGGCACAGATAGGTGCCAGTGTATGAATTAATACATGCTGGTGGAGATTACGAGATGTGGGAAGCATGATCTCCCATGCCAGTTGGCAATACACTTGATGATGATAATGATAAATAAGAAACATCAACTTCATAAAATGCCGGCTGCCTGGCCGAGGGGTTAGCAGCTTTCTCCGTTAACCCCGTATACTCTCGTCGTCGACGTAAGCGCATGAGAATTAGAAGTGGTTCGAGTCGCCCCATTGACTTATGAGAGTATGGAGCCGGTCGCTCAGAAAGTCGTGGCGTGCTGATGAGCGTAATCTAGCCCAGGAATCAACATACAGCTGAAAGATGCTGGTGTTGACCGCAATATCCTGAAACAGGATGGAAACGCGAAAAAAAAAAAAAAAAACTTTATAAAATATCAGGTGACGGAGGGGGTTGGAGAGTCATTTTCACCAGTGTGGGGGTTGTCTCTTTGTATGTCCTGAGTACAGCCATTGTTTCACTTTTCCTTAGACTGTCTGCTTGTTCCATTCCAGCTTGTTTCACATAACCCCAAAATGCAGATGGCCTACAAAAGCACTTTGAAGCAGTAGAAAATGAAATGCTTCATAGACATTCTGGAAATAACACATCAAAACGTCAGTGTGCAGAATAACCTCAAGCACCGAGCCATGCATGACCTATTGTAATAAATTTAAGAACCAAGGTCACTGCATTGGGGACATTCTCACACACTGGGAACAATGCTGATTATTCTTATATCAATTTAGTCACAAAGTCTGCCTGGCTGTTCCTCTCCATCCGTCCATCATGTGTCATGCCGATAAGCGTGGGCGGTCATGTTCTGCCATCTCACTCGATCACCAGAGTCGTGGATTATCTCCATGTTTCTGTCTCGACCATGCCACGTGGCCAAGCCATCCTGGTATTTACTTCATGGTCTTCCCCTTGGTCTCTTTCCTTGGATCTTGCCAGTTGTCACCAAGTTCTCCAATTCATTTCTTCTCATAACATGCCCAAAAAATGTTGACTGTCTAAGTCTAATGTCTCTAATCAGTTTACGACCTTCATTGGTTTCTTGTAGGACTTGTTCATTGTTTTGTCTGTCTGTCCATGGTATTCTTTGCATTTTCCTCAGAAACCACATTTCCGCAGCCATCAGATGTTTTTCAGCTTGTCTGCTCATTGTCCACGCTTCACATCCATATAAAAGTACAGGTTCTATGTAGCACTTAACACTCTTTTTCTCCTTTCAATTGATATCTTTTTATTGGTCAATATGTTTTTCATCTTGCAAAAGACTACCTTCGCAATGGCAATTCTAGCTCTAATCTCTTCAAGGCATCTCCCATCAGATATTATGACTAAATGTTGCAGGCCCTGTTCATTGTCTGCAATCAAGACTGTATCATCTGCATATCTAATATTATTGATGCATCGTCCCCCAATGTTGATTCCTTCCTTATCTTTTATATTTCTGAAAATATTTTCACTGTACAGGGAAAAAAGATCAGGAGACATTACACATCCCTGTCTCACACCTCTCTTAATAGGCTGATATTGACCTACTTCATTATCAATTCGTATGGCAATATATATATATATATATATATATATATATATATATATATATATATATATATATATATATATATTACAAGTCTAAGGTCTTTTCCATCAATTTGCAGATCTTCAAGCATCCTTATCATGTCGACATGTTCCTCTACTGTTTGATTATCGCCCTGACCTTCTATTCACTTCCTTCTGAGGCAGTCTTTCCGGATATGTAAACTCCATCTGTTCAGCTGCATTATACCCAATCACCCAGTCATTACCACCCAATCACCCAGTCATTATCACCCAGTCATTATCACCCAATCACCCTGTCATCACCCAATCATTACCATCCAATCACTCAGTCATTATCACCCAGTCATTACCACCCAATCAACCTGTCATTATCACCCAGTCATCACCACCCAATCACCTAGTCATTGCTACATTATTTTGATTATAAAGTATCTCTCCCCTCCCCCCCCCCCCCCCCCCAAGAGGGGCTAAGTTATCAGGCTGTTCATTGCCCCATACACCTGCATGCCCTGGGCAAACAATCAATGACATTCGCATCCAGTTGAATGACGCCCGGAACATGCCAGTTTCCATTTTCCGAAGCATGCTCTGTGAATTAAATTATTGTTAAAACCAATAAACTCCCATGGTCAAGCGATGTGTTTAAGATCAAATTGTTTGTTCAACTACACATATTGAAACAACCCCCTGAGTAGACAGGTAGAAAACCAGGGGTGTGTTGGATAGATAATATTCAGAAATATACGGGGAAAATGCCGGGCAGAAACTGATATGTTGCCAAGAAACCGATATATGTAAAAAACGAGACATACAGAATACAGCATGTTCAGCTACTGTTCAGTACACACGCCGTGTTGAATTACTGTACAGCACAGACACACTCTGTGCTTGGTTACTGCACATTGACACTGGACTGAGTTAGTGTACAACATGCACTCTTGAATTACAATACAACACTCACACACTGTTTTAAGTTACTGTACACATACACAATGTTTTGAGCTACTGTGTGCGTGCGCGCGCACACACACACACACAGTTTTAAGTTACTGTACACACACGGTTTTGAGTACACATACTGTTTTTAGTTACTGTATACATACACTGTTCTGAATGACAACATCACACACGTTGCTTTGGCTTACTGCACATTGTTTTGAACTACTGTTCCACTCTTACTCACACTGTTTTGAGTTACTATATTACACACTCACACACACACACACTGTGTTGAATTACTACACACACATTGTTTTGAGTTACTATATTACACACTCACACATTGTTTTGAGCTTCTGTTCCACTCTGACACACTGTGTTGAGTTACTGTACTACACGTATTTGCCTTAAGAACAGCAGATATGAGATGCAATAAACAAGTGTAATGCTGTGGGCTCCGTGGCTAAGACGTTACAGATGCAGTACGTAATCCCGCATACCGCGCTCGAAAAATAGCTGCGGGCGATTTGGCAGCAGACCGCCTTGCATTGTTTTTTTAAAATTAAATGGTATGAGTGCTGGTCGTTCAGAAAGCAGTGGCAAACTACTGAATGTAAACTTGTACACGAAACACGAACAGCCAAAAAATACCGAGGTCGATTGCTACGTCCTGTAAAGGATATGCAACTCATTTTTAAATGAAGCCAAAGAGGCATGTTACAAATTTAAAAATATTCTCTACAATATATTCTTTGTCACTCGTAGCGAGAAAAAGAGTTCTTAAGAACTATATCTAGCTAATCCTCATGTACGGAAGTGAATCATCGACAATTAGCAGACTAGTCAGGAATTATGTGAAAACTGCAGTGATATGATGAGACCACGTTAAGCAGATGTTAAAAAGCGTAATGAAAATATCTTGCAAGAAGAGAACTGGTTACGAGCTTCAGAAGAAGACAATCCACATTCTGTGGCTGCTTCATGAGAAAAGGAATGAGGAGTACGTTGTGGCAGCCGGGAAGGAAAGGCAGAATGGAGACCGATAGAGAAGATGCTGGACAGTCTGACTGCATTGAAGAACATCGGTATCAGTAAACGCGTCAATCGCCTCAGACGTTTTCAACCAAACAAGTTAGTTAGTTAGTTAGTCGTGGTTCCAACTTCACGGCAACGGGTTGTCCCCCATATTGCTCCGTTCCTGTGCCAGTGAATATCACACAAAACCAAACAAGGATTCAGATAAGTAACCGTTATATTTTCATGTAGTATTTTTCGTGTAGTTGTGTGTCTGTTTATGTTGTTTGTTCTGTGCTGACGAAGGCTTTAGCCGCAACGTCCATTTTGTTTCTTATAATCGTGTTCTAGGAAAAGCTCACAATCTACTTCTCGTTTTTTAGTGATTCATTCATTGTCATAAATGATTGGCACAACATGAGGCTGTGGTGACAAAATCACCAGCTCCACACTGCATGGACTTCCAGAAACAGGAGGCGCCACTTCACTCCAATAATTAGTTTCTTGGCTTTAAGAATCAACATCATAGCATCCCGGGAAAACTCACGGGCTCCTTCCGTAAATAAAAGGTGCAGACGATGCTCCTTCTAATAGTACACTTGTTGTAAACACGTTGGACTCGTCCCCATCAAACCGGAACTATGTTTACACTCGAACTCAAGAATCCTTATAAAGTGCAAACTGCTTAAGGCGAACTCGGATGTGGTGAATTTCTGTTGCGAAGAACAACATTATATTGTACGTTGTAAATGAATTACTAAATGCTTGAACTCTTTTAAGAGGAATTTCTGATAAGAAGAAGTATTTCTCGGGTCCCACGTAAGCTCGCCTTATCAGGTCTGCATTGTATGTGAATGTTGTTTCTTGTTATCGAGTCTTCAGCTAGCAGCCATTCATAGATAGTCTTCAGAATATCTACAGTGAATGCTCCAGCTACTGGCGGTCTAGAAGCCCACAGATCCGACAGCTTATTGCTTGCACTCCGGTCATCATTATCCTGTAGCAGTCTCTGCAGAACGTAGCTCTCATCACGAGCCCGCTAAAATGATCCTCGATCCATTGTCAGTTCTCCCGTCTCATGCACTGCAATGATCAGTGTGTCTGCAATGTGCGGTGTCCATCTTACTGCTGTTAGACCCCTACCTCATCTTCGGGAACCATGCCTCTCATCGTTGGGTACTTTTGCCTTAATTCACCCCAAACAAACGTCACCAGCTATATTAAGGGTCACCAGCTATATTTAGCACTGACGGTGATCTCCCATGTGTTCGGGTACAGTTCGTGTCGGTGCGTTTCAATTTCCCCCACAGTGTTTCTTTGGTGGCTTTGGCAACCGTTTCTGTGAGAGAGAGAGAGAGAGAGAGAGAGAGAGAGAGAGAGAGAGAGAGAGAGAGAGAGAGAGAGAGAGAGAGAGAGAGAGAGAGTGTGTGTGTCATCATCATCATCATGAGTTTTCTGAAATTGGCAGCGCAGCAGCAGCTGTCCACGACAAGCCAGAGTAGCGTTACCTTTTCTGCTGCAGCATCATGGCATCTGACATTCTGCTAGACACTGTTCTCATAATCATGTCATCATGGTGCTATCGCTGACTGAGCGTCAGGACAGATGGGAGATGCCGACGACGACGACATTCACCATGTATGTCGGCAGGACATCCTCCCGCTGAGACAAGGCGCACATGGCTGCAAGGCCTCGCGTCTCCCGTACATATAGATCATCATCATTCTTTTCGTATACTGCTGGTCTCAAGAGTTGACAAGCATTTCATTTGGCCAGTTACAGTTGGGAGGCGGGGAATGTCGCCGAGAGCAACTGTTGCACACCGATAAAATTGCGCACCGAGCTACGGCGCAACACAGGGAACCCCTGGATGTGACGTCATACCCTGGGATTCCGTTTTGTTTGGGGTGAATAAAGGCAAAAAGTACCCATCGCTGTTCTTATTAAATCTGATTTAAGTTTAATATGTCCAAATACTCAAAACTATTCAGTGCCACCCATCTGGCGCTGAAACATCGACCATTCCTCTCCACGACACTCGATGGCAAAAGTGGAAGATGATGATGCTTATTATGAATGAAATTAATAATCATGACAGCAATTTACGGAAAATCCCACACATTGAAGTATTTGCACCGTTCCCTGTCCTGTATTGAACCATCAAACAAACCACACAGGAAGACAAGGAAACATCAGCGGGGAACAGCTTGTGTGATGAAAATAATTATATATCTGTATCGCATTCACTTAAAGTTTTAGAGGTTTGTATTTAAATGGTTCATTGTACTATCATACTTACGCTCTTTTCTCAAACAGACGTAAAGTATATCCATAATATCACGTCATTATATTTTGGGTATGCAGAGCTGGATTACGATTTGTCGAACTGATATGCTTTGCTTTATCTTATAGATTGCTCGGCAGCACAGTGGTTATCAAGGTTGTTTCCCAGTCTAGTAGTCGTGTGTTCGAATCTCCTTCCAGGCAGGGATTTTTTTCATTGATCTAGGCTCCGAGGTCGACTCAGCCTAAATGTGTAGTAGGAAGTTTCCTGGCAAGCAAGAGCGGCTGGCGTGAAATTAACCATATCACACATAAAGTGCCTATTGGTCTAAATATAGGGACTGGTATCAACTATTCACTAGGCCTCGTGACATGAAAAGAGACCTGGGTACTTCAATTTTAATTCACCGCAAACAACCGCAAACAAAGAAGAATCCCTTCGAGCCTCATTTGCATCGGTCCGGCAATCATTTTCCGGTTTAGTGTTCGGTGGACTGCTAGACCGATCGATGGATGTTTCTTTAAGTTTTTGGGCCCGTAGGGCTCTCACTGTCGTCGACAGTGAGGGCCCTACGGGCCCAAAACTAAAAAAACATCTATCGATCGGTCTTGCAGTCCACCGAACACTAAACCGGAAAATGATTGCCGGACCGATGCAAATGAGGCTCGAAGGGATTCTTCTTTGTTGCGATGAATTAAAATTGAAGTACCGAGACCTGTTACTTAATTTATGTATGGTGTATATTATAGGAGAAGCATGATCGCCCACGCCCAGCCGGCAAGGCACTGGATGATGGTGATGTATATTACAGGCGTCCAGACCCATTTTGCAGGACGCTGCAATCACACCCAGCACCCATTGGCTGTTTGCGATTTACTAGACAAGTTTACGTTCAGTAGTTTACTATTGCTTCCGGAACGGGAAGTCCATATTTAAATCCAACTGATCAGCGTGGGGACTATGCCACTTCGCCACCATCAGAAGACGAAAGTTTTAGCGGGATAAACCTCTCAGCCATGCTAACCCTAAAGGGCCCATTACTAACGGTCAAAGACACTAATAGATCTTATTATCTGACTACTGTCTTCGAGTTAGCGTCCTTTTGTTTTATACAAACTGTTGTCTTTGTACTGTAGTATTAGTCTCTTTTAGTTGTAGTGTAATACAACTATTGTTTTAGTGCTGTAGTATTGGTCTCTTTTAGTTGTTGTGTAATACAACTATTGTTTTAGTGCTGTAGTATTGGTCTCTTTTAGTTGTTGTGTAATACAACTATTGTTTTAGTGCTGTAGTATTGGTCTCTTTTAGTTGTTGTGTAATACAACTATTGTTTTAGTGTTGTAGTATTGGTCTCTTTTAGTTGTCGTATAATACAACTATTGTTTTAGTGCTGTAGTATTGGTATCTTTTAGTTGTTGTGTAATACAACTATTGTTTTAGTGCTGTAGTATTGGTCTCTTTTAGTTGTCGTGTAATACAACTATTGTTTTAGTGCTGTAGTATTGGTATCTTTTAGTTGTTGTGTAATACAACTATTGTTTTAGTGTTGTAGTATTGGTCTCTTTTAGTTGTCGCATAATACAACTATTGTTTTAGTGCTGTAGTATTGGCATCTTTTAGTTGTTGTGTAATACAACTATTGTTTTAGTGCTGTAGTATTGGTCTCTTTTAGTTGTCGTATAATACAACTATTGTTTTAGTGCTGTAGTATTGGTCTCTTTTAGTTGTTGTGTAATACAACTATTGTTTTAGTGTTGTAGTATTGGTATCTTTTAGTTGTCGTATAATACAACTATTGTTTTAGAGTTGTAGTATTGGCATCTTTTAGTTGCCGTGTAATACAACTATTGTTTTAGTGTTGTAGTATTGGTATCTTTTAGTTGTTGTATAATACAACTATTGTTTTAGTGTTGTAGTATTGGCATCTTTTAGTTGTTGTATAATACAACTATTGTTTAGTGTTGTAGTATTGGTCTCTGTTAGTTGTTGTATAATACATCTATTGTTTTAGTGTTGTAGTATTGGTCTCTGTTAGTTGTTGTATATTACAACTATTGTTTTAGTGTTGTAGTATTGGTCTCTTTTAGTTGTTGTATAATACATCTATTGTTTTAGTGCTGTAGTATTGGTATCTTTTAGTTGTCGTATAATACAACTATTGTTTTAGTGTTGTAGTATTGGTATCTTTTAGTTGTCGTGTAATACAACTATTGTTTTAGTGTTGTAGTATTGGCATCTTTTAGTTGTCGTGTAATACAACTATTGTTTTAGTGCTGTAGTATTGGTATCTTTTAGTTGTTGTGTAATACAACTATTGTTTTAGTGCTGTAGTATTGGTCTCTGTTAGTTGTTGTATAATACAACTATTGTTTTAGTGCTGTAGTATTGGTCTCTGTTAGTTGTTGTGTAATATAACTATTGTTTTAGTGCTGTAGTATTGGTATCTTTTAGTTGTTGTGTAATACAACTATTGTTTTAGTGTTGTAGTATTGGTATCTTTTAGTTGTTGTATAATACAACTATTGTTTTAGTGCTGTAGTATTGGTCTCTGTTAGTTGTTGTATAATACAACTATTGTTTTAGTGCTGTAGTATTGGCATCTTTTAGTTGTTGTATAATACAACTATTGTTTTAGTGCTGTAGTATTGGACTCTGTTAGTTGTTGTATAATACAACTATTGTTTTAGTGCTGTAGTATTGGTATCTTTTAGTTGTTGTGTAATACAACTATTGTTTTAGTGCTGTAGTATTGGTCTCTTTCTGGTTTTGTTTTGTTTGCTGATGAAGACTTTTTAGTCTTTTTTTTTTTTTGCGCTCGCTCGCTTTGAACTCAAGCGTTAACTTGACCAGCTGCGATGTGGATGGCACCAGAAAAGTGAGTCCCCCAGAAATGCTAACCTGGTCAAAAACGCACGCAAAAGTCGGATGTGTTGGCCTAAGGGTCTAGGCTCAAGGGTGCATAACAATACACCGCAATTACATCTGGAAAAAAAAAAACACTCCGGATGAACGAAGAAGAAGAAGAAGAAGAAGAACTCAAGCGTAGTCCATACACACTACTTCTAGTGGTGCTGGACTGAATTTTGCGTGTGGACTAGCTGTCCCTATTAACAGTGTCCCTCGCCATCAAGCGAACCCACTCCGAGACCATAGGTGCTTGCGATGTACGTCCCCAAGTCAAAGACGATAGGTCAATATTTTAGTCGAGCTGTCCGGTGTAGGGGTTGAACCGCTTATCCATTCGGCCATACGGACCTGCGCATTTTTGTCTCAGCGTCCATTCTGTCACCTGTGTTTTTATTATTCTAAAGCTGGCTCTAGCCACTTCCCGTTTTGTTGATTTGTTCTTTGCTCTAGAGTAGATTCTTTAACAGGGTTAGACACTGTCGGCTGTATCAGTGCACTATTGGGCCAGCCATTATGCTATCACTGTTGCATTCTAATCTCTCTCTCTCTCTCTCTCTCTCTCTCTCTCTCTCTCTCTCTCTCTCTCTCTCTCTCTCTCTCTCTCTCTCTCTCTCTCTCCCTCCCCAGGCAGTTCTTATTTTACAACTATGATGCTCTGAATCGGAGAACACCAGAGTCTTACTGTTAGGGATTGACGGGACATAAACATGCGTAGCGGATGTCAGCATGGCCGAATGGACAAGAATGGATAAGAGCGCTCGTTCTTAAACACCCGGTGTGCAGATGCCGCGATAGGGGGTTTAACCCCTACACCTGTCAGTTGGACTAAATAGTTGACTTCTCGCTCTTGACTTGGAGACGTAAAATACAAGTACCTCTGAAGTCAAAGTGGGTTCGCCTGATGGTGAGGGACATTGATAACAGGGAAAGCTAATCCTCACGTAACGATCATCATCGTAGTCTAGGTATGGACTACGCTTGAGTTCAAAGCAAGCCAAAACAAAACAAAAATTAGAGAAACAGGGATACAACGAGAAGAAAGTTGCTAAACAGTTTGTCATCATTGTATGGTATCAGAAATAATCGACACTATATGAAACAGAAGTAAGGCTGCGGACAGACACGATAGGTAATAGGATACAACGAGTTTCTAAACAGTTTGTCATCATTGTATGGTATCAGAAATAATCGACACTATATGAAACAGAAGTAAGGCTGCGGACAGACACGATAGGTAACAGGATACAACGAGTTTCTAAACAGTTTGTCATCATTGTATGGTATCAGAAATAATCGACACAATATGAAACAGAAGTAAGGCTGCGGACAGACACGATAGGTAACAGGATACAACGAGAAGAAAGTTGCTAAACAGTTTGTCATCATTGTATGGTATCAGAAATAATCGACACTATATGAAACAGAAGTAAGGCTGCGGACAGACACGATAGGTAACAGGATACAACGAGAAGAAAGTTGCTAAACAGTTTGTCATCATTGCATGGTATCATAAATAATCGGCACTATATGAAACAGAAGTAAAGCTGCGGACAGACACGATAGGTAACGACACACGGCATGGGCTATAAGAAGAAGATCAACGAATGATGAGTTGCCCGAATGAGCTAATATAGGCAGCGAATCAATACTGCTGGAAAGTTAAGAAACCTTACGGCACAACCAACATGCAAAGAGATACCAGACCAAGGAAAAACTACCTCTCTCCAAGATTACAGATAAATGTAGTAATTCATAAAAAAAACTATAAGCATAGGGAACAGCTGAAACAGCTTTCGGAAGATCCCAGTGCGTCAAACCAATGGAATATAACTGGATCCTACATTGGAAGGGAACAACTGAATAGCTCTTCATCGACGTTCATCCGAACATGTTTTAGGACGTAATTGCGATGTACCAGCAGACATTGCGATATTTGCGGACTTCTTCTGGCGTTTGTTGACCTGGCTAACCTTCCCAGCGAAGAAGAGATGGAACAGAGCTTCACGTTGAGCTATAGAGAAAGGAATTAAATGGGTTGAACGACGTTGGGATTGCTCGGGGAGCTTAGAACCAGAATCAATGGTGAACATGCGAAGCTTTCGGCAGATGATTCTGCGGAAAGAAACCTAGCGATGTGGGATAAGAGCCGATGCAATGAAGTAGATCCTCCACTTTTAAATCACTTTGCAACGTTGTTGATATTAATCCACCATGACACCGTCTCAGCCCACCAAACTTAATGTCACTCGGTCTCTTCTACCACTGGCCTTTCCAGTCGTCACAATGTTTTCCACTGCCTCTGTTCTTATGACATTACCACAGAACACTGTCTCTTTCTAATAGTTGTATACAGGGTTTAAAGGCCATATTGACAAAACACTGGAAATAGTCGTCGTTTTGTGCTTGCTATTGGGGAAGGGGAGGGGAGAGAGCTAGATAGATAGAGATAACTAGAGGGATAGAGACAAAAGCGAGAGAGAGAGAGAGAGAGAGAGAGAGAGAGAGAGAGAGAGAGAGAGAGAGAGAGAGAGAGAGGGGGGGGGGAGACTGTCAAGTTTACATGCGTTCATCATTACGTTATTATCATAGTCTGCAAAGCAAAAAATTTGCCCTCTATCTTGCAGATAAATGGGCGAAGAAGTAATGTGACAAACCTAGGTCAAAGATCAGATGTTTTCCTGGAATTTGCTTGGTCTGGAACCTTCCGATTAGAATTCACATCTGTTTATACCCAAACATCGAGGTTATGAAAGCCCTAGCCGTCACATTGTTGCAGAGAAGCACTGACTACAATGATCGTGACAAACAACAGGAATGCGTGCTGCCCGAAATCCAAATATAGATGGCGAGGGACATTGTCTTAGCATTGCTAGATTCCTTTCATTCCTTATTTTGTGAGTCGGATGATTTGTTTTCGTTGCTGGTGCCCATAGCACTAATATTTTGGTACATCTATATATACAAACACCACCAACTAATGCGGAGGTACCGCAAACAACAGTTGCAGAAACAAATTTGTCGCCGGACAGCAAAGAAAAGCCGTGGAGACAGTACGACAGATACCGATTCAGATAGTCAGAGTCCGCCTCCCTGTTGGAAATGCTTACTAAAGAAAGCTGGTAGAGGATAACTGTTATTGACTGAGCCAAGTGTATATTTATGAACATGTAATGTTCATTTAAAGAAGTACACACAAAACAATGTAATCGAAATGGATTATATATGTATTAAATAAGTTAAACCAAAAAAAAAAATCATCTCTTGTTTTGTTGTTGTTGTTGTTGTTGTTGTAAATCAGTGATATCAGTGTTGAAGTGCCACGTAGAACCTGTACTTTTGTAAGGATGTGAGACGTGGACAATGAGCAGACAAGCTGAAAACCATCTAATGGCAGTGGAAATGTGGTTTCTGGGGAACATTACAAGAATATCATGGGACAGACAGAGCAAGTCCAACAAGAAGCAGATGAAAATTGTAAAATGATTAAAGAAATTAGACGTAGACCGTCACAATTTTTTGGAGACGAAATAAATTAGAGAATTCGGTGACAACTGGCAAGACTCGGGTGAAAAAGAACAAGGGGAAGGCAGAGAAATAAATATCAAGGATGGCTTGGCTACATGGAATGGTCTAAACAAGAACACGGATCTGATCCACGGCTTTGGTGATCTTGTAAGATGGTGAAACAAGACCGCCCACGCTTATCGGCATGGCACATGATGACGACGAAACCAGTGTATGTTTCTACATGTTATGATGATACCGTCTTAATCTTCGTTGCTTTGAATTTACAAAATAAGAGCCGTGAAAGATATGAATCTTTTGTGTGTGGAGAATGTGAATCTGCTATGCTGCAGTGAACTGATGACCATAAGTAACGGGCCATTTTCACGTCTAATGGACCATTGGGCACATGCTGCCCGATCCATAGTTGTATAGACCAATCTGCACTTGGCGGCTGATGTGGTCAGTAACACGTCGGCCGCATTTACAGGGAGTATTTTTAATGACTGCAGAGTTTGAAAATATTGCCGGTCCAAGTTTTGTATTTACCTATTATGTGACATGATCTTTACAGACGGTGAATACAAAACTTGGACCGGCGATATTTTCAAACTCTGCACAGTCATTAAAAATACACCCTATATTTCTCAAGATATTTCCTGGTAATCGTTTTAGGCTGGCTCCACATGGGAGTCCAGGTTAATCAGGTTAATCTTATAAATTAATCTAGCGGGTGTGGTTCGAACACAAGACTACTGACCCGATAGGCGAGCGTCTAGCCATTATGCTACTGTGGCTTCCACATTTATAAAGATACTTTCTTAATTTTCGTTGCACTGCATCTACAAAAATAGAGCCGAGGAAGATATTACTCACTTTCTTTTACTACGTTGCCGGTTCATCACTGGAGCTACGGAGTTTCGCTTCGGCTGGTCGCCCTGTAGAAAGAGGTCTAGCCATATGTATGTAATACTACTCGATGCAATCAAGTCGTCCCTTCTGCCTATAAACCTTTATGTGCGTTTTAGTGTATGTTGCAGGGGGAAGACGCTGAAAAGTGAAGTGGCATAGCTTAATTGATTGGTATTTTACGTCTGTTGAGGTGGTCAACAGCAGACATGTTAATTATCGGTATTTTGATTACACTGCTTTGCACTTAAGTCCTATGTCTTCCACTTTCTCTTCAAGGACACATTCATATATCATAATGATCTGGTTCAGAGAAGCTCTCCGTGTTCAAGAGATAAGGCGTTCAGGGCGATGTGGTGCGCTTTATTTTCTAACAATGGGAGAAATAACACGGATTTGCAGGGCACGTGAATACACTTGAGTCGGTACCGATTCACAGCAACGACTGCACAGTGAAATAACAGGTTAAAATGAGGAAAATCCTGGATGGGTCAGTTCGAGGACATTATTAAACACATTTGTTCACTTGAGGGCATAAAGTCGTGTGAAGAATGAATATAAGTGCCAAAAGAATGCGGGGTGCTACATTCATTTAGTCGTTAGTCGAGGTTCCAACTTCACGGCGAAGGGTCGCCCCATTATGCTCCGTTCCTGTGCCAGTGAATATTACACAAAATGCCCCTTACTGCCTTATTGCAAGAGGCAGTCAGCATCAAGGGCCCCCGAGTAGAAGAGGAAAGATTATAAATGAAAAGAAGTAATGTCTTGTTTACACACTCATCATCACAAAACAGGCCCTTTGTGGATCATCGCTCACATCGTGGTCCGTTGAGAAGCTTCTCGATCTCTTATCATATCTCCTGCACTCTCGTATCCAGGCTGTCTGCAATGTCCTATGTCCATCTTCATGCCGGTCAATCCCCACATTCTGGTGAACTGAAAGCAACTGCATAGATTATCTTCTGATTCCTACCTGCTTCAACAGATTCAGTGCCAAGCAAAAAGCAGGTTTGGAACAAAAAAGAATGTCTGGTAGATAGTAGGAAGTAGTGGTGTGTCACAATTATGACTTAAAAGTTGTTAATATGGTAGCAGTCATGTTGTATTATATATCAAATAAATGGGGGTTGCATGGGAAAAAAAATGTATATAATTATATGGCAGATACTGGAAGTCGCTTAAGACAATTAATCATCCCATGGCAATTATCAGTTAACTCTTCTGGGCTGGTTTAGTTTCCTCGTTTGTGCCTTTACTCAGAGCAACCACTGGGTTGCTCAGCGGAGTGAGATCCCTTTAATTTTAGTTGCATTGAGAAGAAAATGTCAACACAAAAATATCATCAGCAACTGTTGGAGACGGCAAAATAAGGAGAAGTATGATCGTCGTTCACTCACACCAATCGGCAAAGCACTTGATGATGATGGTGCTCCCCAAGTTAAAACCACAAAGAAGTATTTACACAGTAAACATGGCCAGGATACGATTAATTATAACAAATATTTTATTTGCATTTCCCCATATATTTACAAAGTCAAAATATTAACAAAAGGGAACAGATATTACAGGAAACATATTGATAACCAAAGATGTATGATGATACTGGGAAGACATACTTTCTAACAAGTCCATATTGCACTTGTCTGTATAATCCTAAAAGCTTGTAGTACAAGTAAAGATAAGAGGTACTGTCTGTTATATTACCTGCATCTTCTATTATGTAAATAAATATCCTCCTATATATGTACGAAAATAAATTTGTACACCTGTACATACAAATAAACACACTGTGTGCAGATGGTGTCAAATAATGTGGAAACATTGGAGCAATGATATAAGCTCTATCTTCTTATGACATAATCATTATCAAAGTCTGTAATGATTAAATCAATTATATTGTTAGTAGTACAATACTCAGAAAGCCAAATGTATTAGCACAGCATTATTATAAAGCTAACTAACACGTGGAAAAAAGGATGAATAATTAGAACAATTTTATTGAAACTTTGTTAATTTTTCAAGTAAATTAATTTCATTTTAAAAACATCTTTAAAAAGTTGCTGCAAATTAGTACAATAGACTACACAGACACAATCAATACTTCTAAATATTAAATATATTAACATCAGCTACATCTTCAGTATAATTTTACATCTTACAAATTCTACATGGATAATGTGAGCATGTAGAAGCATGCAATCAGGACTACCACATTTTGTCTATGGGTAATATGTTTCGCTTCAAAATTTGTCATTAATAATTAAAGTTAATAAAAAAAACTGACAGGCAGAGATAAACATATCTATTGCTTTTAAATTTTAAGCTCCTTTCATGAAATGTAAATTACTAAGCATAAAAATACAATTAATTGGAAATACATTAAACCTAACAATAGAAAATACAAATATACATAATTAAAACAATCCAACGAAGATAAAATGTGAGTGGTAACTAAATTTCCTACTGGCAATATTTCCAGTTGTCATTAACAACAATAACAAAAAAAAAAAGCTACAAACAGATATCTCTATTTATTGTAACATCATGTTTAAAATACTAACAAACATAATTAAAAACAAATTATTGGTAATTTAATAAAAAAAAAATGCTGTCATAATTATATCAAAATATACAGACTTGGTCACATGTTATCAGACGTAATGGTCAGCAATCTTGCTTATTGCCGTTTATTTTCAAACAATGAGCTGGAGTAGGTATCTATAACAATGCTACATGTCCTTTGGAGAATGTTGTGATTTTATAGGCAAATTCACGTTCTGAACGAGAAGACAACGTGTAGGTCCAACTTATTGGCATAAGCAATGAACCCACTAACATGCCATCAACGCAAAGGAAGTTTGAGAGTCTGTGCTCTTAACCTTTCGGCAACGCCAACCACTTAGGTATCTACTTATGACCTTAAATAGTTTTTAAACAGCAGAATACAATTTAAGCTCAAATAACACTGCATAGCAAATCCATCTGTTGTCTGGTTTTTAAAAAAAAGGTGGTAAAGGAACCCCCCCCCCCCCCCCCCCCCCCCCCACCACAAGGCATATTTGATATATATTTATATATAAATGAAAATCGTAAACTGATTAGAGACATTAGACGTAGACAGTCAAAAGTTTTGGGGCATGCTGAGAAGAAATGACTTGGAGAACTTGGTGACAACTGGCAATATCGAAGGGACGAGACCAAGGGGAAGACCGAGAAGTAAATACCTGGATGGCTTGGCCATGTGGCATGATCGAGACAGGAACACAGAGCTGATCCACGACTCTGGTGATCGAGTGAGATGGCAAAACATGACCGCCCGCGCTGATCGGCATGGCACATGATGGATGGATATATACGAGGGGAAGTCAGTATGGCTGTCACAAATGGCTGTAGCAAAATAACTAAATATGATAACAACTTGAAACCAGTTTATTTTTTATACGTACATTGTCCCTTTATTTCTCAACATAATTCACACCAACATTGATGCACTTATCCCATCGTTTTATCAGTCCTCCCAAACTGGCTGTATAGAACTGCGTGCTCTATTTTCTAAACCACGTTTTCACTTCACATTCAACTTCGGCGTCATTCACGAAATGTCTCCCGCCAAGGAGGGTTTTCAGTGGACCAAAAACGTGGAAATCGCTAGGGGCTAAGTTGGGGCTGTAAGGTGGATGTTCCAGAAATTCCCACCTTAGTTAGTTAATTTTCCCCTGAGTTAATCGAGCCACATGTGGTTTTACACTACATAAATACAGTCGCCATTTTGTTTATGCGCTGTGCATGCACATGAGACACCAAGTACCACCTACGAACGGGAATATAAAGTTCGATGTTGCTGTCACCTAATGACACTTGTAGATAACACCAACTACATTTACCTGCCATCCCACTGAACTTTGTGACTTACTTATTGACTCTCCCTTGTGTGTGTGCGTGCGCGCGTGTGTGTGTATGTGTGTGTGTATATATATATAAGCCCCCTTGTATATATGCAAGCCACACATGAGACCATTTGGCACTTGATGGATAAAGTGGTCAATATCACACCAGCCTGTTTACGTCCCTAGAAATTTGGTTAGTAGCCATTTTAGGCTGGGTCAACCTGGGCGTCTAGATTAAGGGGAAACAAATTCCACAGAAGTTAGGGTAAGCATCTTACTTACACTGTAAACTACAGGGCGTATTTTTAATGACTGGGGTTTTGAAAATATTGCCGTTCCAAGTTTTGTATTTACCCTCTGTGAACTTATGCACCATAAAAGGTAAATAGAAAACTTGGAATGGCAATATTTTTTCAAAAACCCCATTGCCAATAAAAAATACACCCTGTATAATAGGATTAACTACATGGTTTCCATTCTAAACCATCTTTTCATATTTGCAATTTAATTTAAAGAATAATCTGTTACCGTAATTTAATTTTAAAGAATTAAGCATGGATGATCATCATTATTGCTTGGATGTTTACAAATCATCGCTGTATATCGATCTTTTCATCACAAAACACTAGACAAGCCACTGACAATAAAAAAAACAAAAACCAAGCAAACTATAAAGAATACAACATACACATTTCCAGTATTACTTAGCATGGGAAAGTAAACACATAAATCTGGCAATGATAACAAAATCACAACGAATTGTGCACTTTATTCTGATGTGCCTAATCTTCAAGCTGTCTCAGCTTGTTTCATTATGTCTGTTGTTCTGATCACACAAGAAGGATGAACACAGAATAATGTGCACTAAATTCTTACAGACTTTGCATAGATATGTTTGCTCTCATGTGTGTCTATATTGAGTAAACTTCAGTAATATACATAATTCACTTTCACAACATAATCATTATTATAAATGAGCTAATGTAACTCTTAAAGATCAATAAAATATCAGTATTTAGAGTTGTGCTTCTAATACATTATGAGAGGTCAGTATTCAAGACTAAGTCATTTTTGCCCAAACATTTTGTTTCACTTTGTTCTGATTATACTTTTTAAACACCCCTTCAAAACCATATAGCATCAATATAGAAATTTGGAAATAATTAAACTATAAACTTTATTAAGTAATATGAGGCATATTAGGTGTATGGTGTTAGTCCCACATTTTTATAGACCAATCAGCACTCAATGGGTGATGTGGTCAATCTCATGCTTTTTAAAGAAAAATCCAACTGGATATGTGAACACATGACCATGGGTCTTGCACATATGAGTGTTAGCCACTACCCTACCACATCTCGGTATAATAATTTGTAACATACTGTATTAAGTAAAGAAGCAGGGTAGCATCTAGCCACTACGATACTGTGGCTCCCATCCACTGTATTAATATATGAAAATTGTAAGGGGAGAACACTCTGGCAGCTAGCAATGGGAACCCCTCATGTCCTTTAAGAGTTACAGTTACATTCACGTTACTTCTGTCGTAAATACTAAACTATTGAATGAACTGATTAAACACAGAAATGAGCAGTTTAAACATACATCCATATAACAGTTGTAATAGTGCTCAAATATCTACAGATTACATAAATTCAGACATAAATTTAGAAAGTAGGGTTGTTCATTTTATGAAATCATTGAGCATTTATTACTTCATCAGTTCTGATATAAAAGGTAAAAGACCCAGTTTTATGCCATCATGGCATGTTGCGCATGTGGTGGTTGGCTCACATTTACTTGACCAAATGGCATTTGAAGGATGGTGTTGTCAGTATCATGTTGAACACCTCACCTCCCAGAACATGTTCAAGTTGGGTATCCGTCAGTATAGGGTACATTTTTAATGACTGTACAGTGTTTGAAAATATTGCCGGTCCAAGTTTTGTATTCACCCTCTGTAAAGTTCTTGCAACATAATAGGTAAATACAAAACTTGGACTGGCAATATTTTCAAACACTGCACATTCATTAAAAATACACCCTGAATAATCCCACGTTAGTAAGTCCTGTCTATTTTTCATGAACACAGCCACCGATGTAAATGTAACGTCAAGATTATTTTGGACATTGAACAGCTTAAGGCAGGGACTTCAAGTCATAGAGTGGATTTACTGCAGTGACAACCAGTGGCAGAAAGTAAATGACCCTTTTACATTCCTGAAGGTGGACTGGGCATAAGATGTTGGACCCATATTTGTAAAGACCACCACATAAGTGATGTGGTCAATATCACACCGACCACCTTCACTTCCCAAGACTTGTCCTGGTACCCATTTAGACTGGGTCGACCTGGGAGCTCAGGTACATTTTCCTTAGATGGAGATTCGAACCCATAACCACCAGGCTGGCAGGCAAGCATCTAGCCATTATGCGACCTTAGCTCCCGAAAACCACTGGCCAAAGCTAAAGCTCTTTATGGCACGTATAAGCTTCTCTGACATATTTTCAATCAAAGGCTTTCTGTAGATAACGTGTGTGTTTGGCGTGAACAAAAATCCTGATTTGGTCTTACTCGTCTAAACATCTGTCCCTCGCTGGCCAGATTTGCAAGAGAAGCACATAAGAAACTTGCAATCAAAGGACCATCCATTTCGTTCCATCATTATTCTGTCTTTAGAATCAGATATTTCATCACCTTCCTCTTTTGATATTGAGGAGCCATTCTTGACTCTGATGTCTGAGGGGATTTTCACCTGCAAATACAGGTAAAGAGAAATATTAATGTGAGTCATGTTACTTTTGGATGAAAATGTTATTTCTTAAAGATGTTATTTCCGAAAAATATATGAT
This sequence comes from Cepaea nemoralis, assembly GCA_014155875.1. Taxonomy (NCBI): domain Eukaryota; kingdom Metazoa; phylum Mollusca; class Gastropoda; order Stylommatophora; family Helicidae; genus Cepaea; species Cepaea nemoralis. The sequence continues at coordinate 394,313 of JACEFZ010004764.1, read as the reverse complement.
GAAGGTCATTGTATAGCAGATACTACAGTAGGACTGCGTTAGATATCAAATATACCAAGGTGCAGAGTAATGTTGAGGGATGGTCAGTTCTTTTCCTCACTGATATCCATCCAAGAAAAATCGCAGACATCTCCTGACAACCTGTTAACAAGACTCAGTTGACACATGACCTGGACTTGCCAGAGAACAACACAACACGGCCAGTAGTGAGGGGTATTACAGACCGTTACGTTTGTAAGTGAGTTTGGTAGGTCAAGGCTAATTTTAGCTACATAATATGCTGGGAAATGAACAGGCGGACAGATTGGCTGGCTCGGCAAAACTTGGTGGAGTATTGATGCATGACAAGGCAGACGTGGTTGCGGTCTTGTGGGAGGAGCAAATGTACATCTCGGAGGAGCAAATGGATCACCGTGGTCTGGCAAGAATGCGACAGCGAGGAATGACGAGGGGATCTGGCCGACGCTGGACGCTCAGGGGAAAGGCGAGACAAACACATAATCGGATTGCTACTGGGACTATTAGTGTTGGAACTCTTCGCTGGCTGCTGAGGATGGGGAATGCCCCGAATGCTGTGATGTCGGTTCCTAAATCAATCAATCAATCAATCAATCAATCAATCATTTAATTGCATGCAGATATTTCCCCAAGAGTCCTGTCTTCTTCTATAGATCACACACGGATATCTCCCTAAGAGTTCCGTCTTCTTTTATAGATCACACACGGATATCTCCATAAGTCCTATCTCCTTCTATAGATCACACACGGATATCTCACTATGAGTCCCATCTCCTTTCATAGATCACACGGATATCTCACTAAGAGTCCCATCTCCTTTCATAGATCACACGGATATCTCCCTAAGAGTTTCGTCTTCTTCTATAGCTCACTCACGGGTATCTCCCTAAGTGCCCGTCTCCTTCTATGGATCACACAAGGAGAATCTAAGCACAGTGCATTAACACCGTGATTCCAGTGAAGACCCAAATGAGTGTAAAGCAGAATGTCGCAAGCTATACACTGTTTTGTAGGTAGCTTGTTTAATCCCGATACTTTGCCTGAGCAGTGCCCTTCTCAGTCTGATTTTTAAAATTTCCACCTTCTGAAAGAGGTTTTAGCATGTGCGATGTGCACATGAGTTTTCAGATTTTTTCGCTCTTGTCTGAAAGCCCTGGATCATTCTTTTTCTTATTCTGTAAAATTCTAACAATCAACACCGTGAGACAAATTTGGTCTGCTTGAACCGAAGGCGGATGCTGTAAAATCTGATCTACCCTCCCTTCCCCCAGGTCTGCTGTATTTTCCGGTATATTAGGTACAGCAGGATGAAATGATGAAATGAGCTGACAATCAGTATCTTGGCCTTTACCAGCTTTTTTGTTGTTGTTGTTGCGTATCCCTTACGGGACGTTGCAGTCAACACCAGCATTTTCAGCTGCTGTTGATGTACTAGGCAAGTGTTACGTTCAGTAGTTTGCCATTGCTTTCTGAACGACCGGTCTCTATACCTTTTTCGAAAATACGAGCACCGCCGTGTTTCGAACCCGGGTATACGGGCTCACAAACCGCGTTCGCAAGCCCTTCAGCCACAGAGACCGGCTTTACCAGCTACATATCTATAATATTTTAACCAATCAATTTTGGTGCACTATGAACTCAGGGCTTTCAGCTTAGACAAAAACAAACCCTTTAATGACCAAATTACACTGATGACATCGGAAAATAAAAGCGGAGTCAAAATTGCACGTACAAGGAGAGCTACCGATAGTGCTAGAACGCATTGAAGAGAGCAGAGAGGACAGGAAATTTATGTAAACTGTTAAAAGGTGAGAGTGCTAATAGAGAATGATAAATTATTTGATACATAATGACCTATCAATCTAGGGGACACAAGAATTTAAAGAACAGCATGTTCTCGAGTTGTAATCACAATACAAGATGATGCCATATAACTGTAGAGATTTACATTCATGATACAGCTTCTTCAGTTTATCTTAGCATTATATTTCAGTAAAATAAAAACTGTTAGAGAGTGTTAATGAACAAAATTAATTAATAAATTATTATATTGTAACTCAGCATGGCAATTATAAACCAAAATGAACAAACCAGACGTTTTCGATATCCTGATGGGTTATGCTTAAAGAAATATAGCACATTAGCCACAGACAAATTAGTAATAAACTATCTTGTTACAATCTACCTTGTCACAAACTACCTAGTCCCAAACAAATAAAAAATGATAAAACACAGTGTTTGAATTAGATACTTATTGTCTCTTGAATATGACTGCACAAGTTATTATTCCTGAGACTGAGAACAGAACATAGACATAACAACTCGTCACATGCATTGAGGTGTATTGGATATATTGTGGCAGCTATATATTTGTATAGATCAATCGGCACTCAATGAATGATGTGATCAATATCCATCAGCTGCCTTTACTTCTCCGAACATTTCCTGGTACCCATTTTATGCTGAGTTGACCTGGGAGCTTAGGTCAAGGTTAAACATCTGCCTTGATGTGAATTCAAACCTTCATGATCATTGTACTGGTAGAAAAGGGTGAACTACTGCACTACTGTAGCTCTCATAGGCCACATATGCATAGTGATTATTATTTTTGTAGCTCAATAATGATGGACTTGATGTTAAAATAGCGTGTTTCTTTCGGAATGCTTTCGGATCAAGCTGATAGGTTTGCAGGCGAGCTACCGTGGAAATCAGATGAGCAATGGACCAAATTGATATAGTAATGCCCACAATGAGGCGGAGTGATTAAATGAATCCAGTGATGACTGTGAATCTGCAAGTTTGATTAGACTGCAAGAATGTCAAGTCAAAAAGGAAGACAAGAGAGTTATTCAGAGAGCCAAAGAAGAATAGTCAGTTGAGTTAAGTTGAGTTGAGCTAAGAATCGACATAACTGCCCTCAGGATATCCCCACACACTCTCCTTCCCCTCATACAACATCCAGCGTAGAGTCATACTACTAATCGTTCCAATTGCCATCTGACTTAAAGTTTTCTTTGTCTTCCCTCTCAATTTTGAGATTGTCTAGAACCCCTGGAGATTGTCTAGAACCCCTGCCGATCCCCCCTCTATATCGTTCTTTTCACATATGGGTTCTCAGTTGGTTCCAACGCTTTCAACACCTGGTCCTACACAATAGTCAACAAATGCAGAACTGGTGTCAACAGCCGCTTCACGCTGATGGAGATACCGTGTAGGGGAACTGAGAATTTATGGGCTGAATGGTTCAATAAAGATAATCTGTTGACTGACTAGATTTGGGTATTTGCTATTGTGATCCCAGATCTTTGATAATAATCAATGCATGTATTTGTAAACATACCTCATCGTCTGTCCTTCTTCTTCCCAGTCTTTCAACTTCATCCGGGTCATATCTCTTCAGTTCTAAAGGTTCATCTTTAACCTTATGGAGATGCCTTGTATCAACCCAGGCTCGGTGAGCAGAAATGGCTGAACGTGTCCCTGCCTGACTTGGCTGGCTGGAAACCGGGGAACTTTCAGTTGAGCGGGATGGAGCAGAGCGACTCCTTTTTGTACCTAGCAGTTGAAAAAAAAAAACATGTTTATGAAGTCCACCAAATTAATTTCATTTTCAAATCTACAACATGCCAGCAAGAATACATATTAACACATATCATAAAAAGGTACTTGTAAATATAATTGTGACATATTTAGTAACTATTATCATTCAGTGGCTTGTCCTGTGTATATCTTTTCCCCGTAACAGTCTTTCAATATTTCTCTCTATCATAACCCGGATGTCCTGCCATTGAATGTGAATTGGTACAATCATCTCGGAACAGTCATAACATCTGATGGGAGATGCCTTGAAGATATTAGAACATGAATCGCCGTGGCGAAGGTAGCCTTTTGCAAGATGGAAAACATACTGACCAATAAAAAGATGTCATTTGCAACGAGAAAAAGAGTATTGACGTGCTACATAGAACCTATACTTTTGTATGGATGTGAAGCGTGGACAATGAGCAGACAAGCTGAAAAACATCTGATGGCTGTGGAAATGTGGTGTCTGAGGAAAATGCAAAGAATACCATGTAAATACAGAAAAACCAATGACCAAGTCCTACAGAAACAAATGAAAAGCGTAAACTGATTAGAGAAATTAGACGTAGACATTCACAAGTTTTTGGAGACGAAATGAGAAGAAAAAAAAACAAAACTAGAAAACTTCGTGACAACTGGTAAGATCAAGGGGGAAAGAACAAGAAAAAGGCAGAGAAGTAAATATCTGGTTGGCTTGGTCACGTGGCATGGTCGAGACAAGAACACAGAGCTGATCCACGACTCTGGTGATCGTGTAAGATGGTGATACATGACGCGTATTCGCATGGCACATGATGATGATGATGACTGCCACTGTTAAGTGTAAAGTATCTATCACATCCTCGATCCGACTGCATTGTGGTTTGCTTCTTCTCCACTTCCCCGGAACTCCTTCCTCCTTAGTTATCTTTTCAGACATTCATGCCTTTTCACTTGCCTAAAATAGTTGATTTTCCTCAGTGCTAGTCTCAATACCCAGTTTTCTTCAATACTCAGCTCGTACTGTATAGATCTGTTTGTTTTCATTTTCGTCCAAGGAAATTGTGATAATCTTCTGTAACGCTTACATTTCAAGGTACACGTGTGCTTTTCATCTGATTGGTGAAATGTCCAGGTTTCACACAGAAAATACATCTTCTCTCAGTACTCTTTCCTTTGATGTTCTGTATGCTCCGGTCTATAAAGGTTTTAATTGCTTTAGTCTTTGTAGGGCAATGTTTGTTGTTGTTTTAATTTCTGTCATCATATTTCCACTGCCTGTCAGCAGTGAAGCTAGATATTCAAAACTGTTCATCTCTGTAATATATCTTATATAGTACAATAGCTTGTAATTCTCTCAAGAAGTTGTACATTTTGTAATGTCTTTGAACAGCTTTGAGATTTAGTTCTGATGTTACAAACGTGATTTATGTGAACCGGCTACTGTTGATATTGTTTATTCATGTTGGTCTGTTGTTATCATCATCATGTGCCTTGTCAACTGGGGTGTCGACGTTCATGTCTCTCCCCAGATCTCGGTTCTTGCTGTTTCGGATCAAGTCTGTAGATTTTATCCCTCCATACCACTATCTCAGCCCATCCAGCGTAATTTCTCTCAGTCTGCTTCAATCTCTGTTCACTTATCTTTCCAGCCACGATGCTTTCCAGTGACTCTCTTCTCATTATACAACCAAAGAACGCCGTTTGTCGCTTTCTTATTGTTGAATATAATGTCCTAGTTCCATTAGCCTCTTCCAGTGACTCTTCTCATTATATGACCAAAGAACGCTGTTTGTCGCTTTGTTATTGTTGTATATAATGTCCTAGTTCCATTAGCCTCTTCCAGTGATAATCTAACTGTTCTATTTCTGCCAGTGTCCTGACATTTCAAGTGCCTGTACTTTCTTCTTTAGACATATTCGGAAAAGGTCCTTTACTCACATCTGCACATTGCCATAGGAGAGGTACACGTTCTCAAAAATGTTTGTTTTCTGGTTCAGAGAATACAGGATATAGATTATAGAGATATTGTAGGATATAGATTATAGGATCCATATTATACAAAGATTATAGAAAACATATTACACAGGGATTATATGTAGTGCATTTAAACAGATATCAGATAACTAAAGACTGCATAATTAATTATTTCAAGTTTATTCTGATAATGTAATAAAATATGAAATTTATTAAGAATTATGAATACACTTGTTAAACTTGTATACGTGTGTGCACACACAATAATGTATGTAGATATAGCCACCCCCATACACACACATGCGCACGCACGCACGCACACGCACACACACACACACACACACACACACACACACACACACACACATTCTAATGTCACCTTTGCGTTTTGATCCCGTCGGGCATTCTGAAGTTTCACTGCCACTGTCCTCGGGTCCAGACGATGAACCTGTGGCCTCACTATCCCTCAGCATACTCTCATACCCACTGCTTGTTCCTCCATGAAGGTTTTCGGCTTTCGCACAAGGTCTTGAATTGCCAGAGTGAACCTCTGTGCTAACAGTACTGTTATGTGGATAAACATGTAAAATTGTTTGTTAATAACAAGTGGATAATTTTAAATATCTAGGGGCATTTGAGAACAAAATTTTAAGACGCATCTTTGGACCCATTAGGGATACACAAAGTGGAGAGTGGAAAAGAAGAAGTAACAAAGACATTTATGATCTGTTTAAGTCCCCGCTAATCACTGGTATCATGAAGGCTAATAGACTACAATGGCAGGGGCATATAGAAAGAATGGAAGACAATAGGGAAACAAAACTCGCTTACACTCAGGAAATAAATGACCGTAGACCCCTAGGTAGACCAAGAAGACGGTGGAGAGATAATATACATACAGACCTACAAGCACTTGGAATCAACGACTGGCAAGAGAAGGCCCACCAGAGAGACGAATGGAGACGGATTGTATCTGCAGCAAAGAACCTCAATGGCTCGGAACGCTGAAGAAGAAGAGAAGAAGAAGAAGGGGCATTTATAACATTGGATGGAAGATGTACAACAGAGATTAAGATCAGAATAGGACAGGCAAAAGCCGCATTTCAGAGAATGAAGAGTATGTTATGCAATAAGTCACTATCACTGAATGTAAGAAAGAGAGTGCTGAAATGCTAAATAGAACCAGCATTGCTGAATGGGCAGTGATTCTTGGAATGTAAATGAACAAATTAAGAAGAAATTAGAAGCAACAGAGATGTGGTTTCTGAGACGAATATTGCGAATTCCTAGAACCTTATAATACTTCTATACAACAATAAGAAAGAGACGAACAGCTTTCTTCCATCATGTGATGAGAAGAGAGGCATTAAAGAACATCGTGACAACTGGAAAGATCGAGGGGAAGAGAGGCAGAGGCAGACCAAGAGAAATTATGCTGGATGGAATGAGACGGTGGTTTGGAGGGTGTCACAAAATGAAACCGTGTGTTTATCCGGTTGATTATTACAGAGGATTTTCGGATTAAGCGGACGATCGACCAGCGACATCTATTTGTACTAACAGAGTAAACACAGTTGTACAGGTTACATCGTGTCAGCCCATAAACACATTTGGTGGTGAGGGAGAAGGATATGGAATGGTTCCGTTTGTCATCTATACTGCCGGACAGCAGACGGAAATGGCTGCTGGGATTGTCACCACGGAACAGAAGAGTGACAAGTTTGTCAACATTTGAATGCAGATGGAAGCCGTGAGATCACAGGGGCAGATGTAAAACGGAAGTACCTAGTACGGAAAACAGTGCATCTGTCAATTCTTGGTTTCCGGAACATCAAGATGATTGGCAGCTTGGTATCGAAACTCTTTGTTGGGAGTTTACAGAAACTAGCTGGCTTGTTTTGAGAATCTAGGCAATTACTGACAACTTTGACAGGATTTAAGCCAGGAAAATAGTTCTTGACAGGGGATGATTTGCCACTGTGCCACCTGTGTGGGGGAGTAAAGGATAACGTCACGTGGACAACTTTGGTAGTTTGCCATATAAACTCGAGTTGAGATCAACTAGGGTGGACTTGAATAATGCTCTAGACAGAGTGCAGGGCACTGCAGTGCCAGTGGAAATAATATCTACCGTGTGTTAATTAGTGACTTAATTTTACACGTGCCTATATGGCAGATGTAGATATGATTTATAGGACTGCAGTAGTGCCATTTAAGGTATAACTTATTATAATATATTCGTTATAATTACTATAGACTGTGGCCTTGTTAAACTATAGTGTGATGATTAGCACTGTTAGTGGAAACTAGCTAGAGTAGTGAAGTGATACTTGGCTCTGTTAGCTAGAATAGATTAGTGAAGTGTTGATAAGCTTTACTAGTTGAGAATTGAGCAATGAGGGATAATTGGGATCTTCCCGTAGGTGTCCCTGGTGGGCGGGGTTCCGCATTCTGTTTGCTGATATTTTTTCTTTGTCATAGCCTGATTCGACTCTAGGTGGGTAGCTAATCTGCTCTGTGACTAAGTCTAGTTAGCTAAAGATCATTAAGCAAGGTGATAGGCTTACACTCAGCCGAAGGGATCAGTGACTAGTACTATCACCAGATGTGTTGTTTCTATCCTAGGTTCCCTACCAGATCCAAGGAAACTCTACAAGTTTTGGGAAAGAATTAAAAAACCCATTCTGAAGAACACCAGTTCAAGAGTCAATAAAGTTGCATACAGAAACGTAACTTACGCTAGAAGGAAATTGATTCATCAAAGAGAGTGATGCATACTGATGCACCACACAGCATCAGACAGTAGTAACGAACCGAGAACCGGCTAATAGTACCTAGTGTTAGTACAGTAACAATTAACATTAGTAATTAGCACTTATGAACTGAGTGGTTCAATGTGCAACGAGGATGATCTGTCGACTAACTAACTAACTAACTAACTGCGTACACACTGCAAAAGACTTGTGCAGTTTGTTTAGGAACATTAGGAACGGACATTGTGTAGAGTGCAACCGGTCCCTGATTAACTCTTAATACCACCGGTGTCTATTTCGGATGTTCATGAAATTGGATTACCAGAGGTCTACAGAGGCAAAGCATTATCCGGCAAGATGGTTCCGGCAACGGGTGAGACGTACTTGTTCTGACGTAACGTGCTGTGGTCTATCTTTGCTGTGATCAGCTGACTGAGTTGATGTCTGAGAGACAGAGTCTACACACTTTATAGAACACGTCACACATTTTCTTCGCATACACGTCTCATACACGTTACACTTTTATTTTAATAAATTAATCTTTATTAATTTCTAGAAGCAAGAGTTGTTGAGTATGTTGCGTTGGGGAAGTATGAGAAGGGGGCATAGTACGACAGTGTGAGAGTGATAGGAAAAGGTGTCGATAGGCTGATGGAGTGTGTTGGACGGAAGCTGGTGGATTCTCCAGAATATTGAGGGGAAAAAAAAATAATATTATAATGTGGGTGTCGGATCTCCTCACTCCAGGGACGACACTTTAAAGGAGGACACGACATTATTGGGGCTCGTCCGGGATATTTTGACAGTGGGATCTCTCGTAAACGGGATCTTTGGACAGCGGGATCTATCGTAAACGTGATCCTTGGACAGCGGGATCTCCCGTAAACGGAATCCTTGGACAGCGAGATCTCCTGCAAGCAGGAACCTTTGACAGTGGGATCTTCTGACAACGGGGTCTTTTGACACGGGATCCTTAGTTATAAGAGGGAGATATCATTTTGGAGAATCCAGCTAGAGTGAATGTGGATAGGGGTTAGGATTAAAATCTTACCTGTTCACACTTCACACGTCTGCATAGGTCTGTGGTCCTAATTCTACTCTTGTCACTGAGTGAATGTGCTGTGTGTGGTAATATCTAGATTTATAGTACTTGTTCATATATCTGTATAGTAATTTGCAGTTATATTGTACTAGACCTGCTAGCTTACCTCTCTGTATAATGGCCACCCCTAAACTTAGCACGTTAGAATTAAAGGCAAGGGGGGAAGAAATGGGATTGGCTGGGTCTTCTCTAACGGATTACATACAGGAAGTGGAGAGAGAGTATCGTCAAGCGGAACGGGAAGAGCGAAAGGCCGAGTTGGAATTGAGAAGGGAAGCTGAGCAAGCAGCTAGGAAATTGGAAGCTGAGCAAGCAGCTAGGAAATTAGAAGCTGAACAGGAAGCACAGAAAAGGGAGCACGAGTACCGGATGAGGGAACTCGAGTTGAAGAGTCAATCTAATGGAGAAACTGAGGGAGCAGTTGGAGGTTCCTCCATCCCAGGATCAACACCAGTAGGTGGACATGGGTACCATGCTATGAAGTTTCCTTTAGCGGTCTACGAGGAGGACAAAGAGAAGATTGATCAATACCTTCAACGCTTCGAGGCTATGTCAGTTGCTATGGGTCTGGAGCGTAACAAATGGAATCTTAAGCTATCCCAGGGATTACGCGGGACGGGATACGAGGTTTATACTCGCCTGCCACCAGGACATGAGAACAATTATGATGAGTTAAAGACGGCTCTGCTGAAACGATTCGAGGTTACGTCACATACCTACCGGAAAAAATTTCGAGCAGCGAAACGAGAACCGGGAGAGTTGTTTGCCGCCTACAGTTTGCGTCTTAAATCTTATCTCCATAAGTGGATGGATTTGGCTGGGTTCGCACATGACTATGAGAGTCTGGAAGAGCTCATGGTGGTCGACCAGCTGAAGAAGCAAATGTCTAAACCTCTCAGGACGTTCCTGGGAGAACAAGGAGCGGAACGTATTGACCTCGTGAATAAATTAGCAGAACGGTTCGTCGAGGTACATGGGGAGGCAGGGGAGAACCTTTCCACCAACACCAAAAGTCAAGAGAAACATGACAAGAAGAAAGCCAAAAGCTCAGGAACCAAAAAGTGGGAACCTTATGTGCAAAAATCAGAGGATAGTTCAGAGAAGAAGAAGGAGGGAAGCAAGAGCACTTCAAGCTCTACACCTAAACGACCGTGGTCGGAGAAGTGGTGTTCAATTTGTAAGTCACCCTCTCACAACACGAGGGACTGCAAATCGAAGGCTAAGAACCCTCACTTTGCAGCATGTCAAGTGACTTCCAAGGAGGTTGTCAGGGAAAATGCCAAGGTCAACAAGGAAGCTCGCCACCAGGAGAGCTCATTCAAGTCCGACAATAGAAAATCTAGGACAGGGAAATGGTGCAACCAATGCAAGTCAAACACGCACAATGCTATTGACTGCAGGGGAAAGTCAGGAGACACTCAATTCGTCGTGTGCTCAGGGAAACCTAAGGTGGAGCCCACCGAACAGGTCGAGGCCGAGGAAGAGACTCCAGACCAGGAAAAACCACCGGTAGTGGAATTGGTAGAGGTTAACGGTCGTCAAGTGGAGTGTTTATACGACACAGGACTGGACGGGGAGGCCGTGATTTCTGCGGATCTGGTACATCCAGAACAATTCACAGGTGAAACATTGGATATACAGCCTGCACAGAAGAGTGCTGTAACCATGAAGTTGCCCATTGCTAATGTGGAGATTCGGTCAAGGTACGTCACCGGCACCATCAAGGCCGCTGTATTGACCGATCCCATTTTTCCAGTCATCCTAGGTTGCCGGTATGTCTTTCTGGGAATGCCCAGGGAGCCAATCCATATGGGAGCAATGCAGACTCGCTCTCAGACGAAAACGGAAGAGGCAGACGCAATTGTGACTAACCCAATGCCGGGGGAGCTACGAACTGCCCAGAGTGAGGATGATACTTTACGTCCTTGCTACAAAAAGCTGCAGAAAAGTGCTGATCCACCAGGACGGGGGCAGTACTACATGAAGAATAGGATACTCTACAGGAGAGCAGGAAGGGGAGACAACCTATACGGTCAGTTGGTCGTCCCGAAAGCTCACCGGTCCCAGATTCTTCATATGGGGCATACCATCTCCTTTAGTGGACACATGGGTATTGCCGCCACCATGCAGCGGATTTCCTGCCACTACTATTGGCCGGGAATGACAGATGATGTGCGTCGGTATGTGAAGTCATGCCCTGAGTGCCAGAGGGTGGCACCGAAACACTGGACAGCACCGGTGATGTTGGGTGAGATGCCCATCATGAACTCTCCTTTCGAGAGGGTAGCCATCGATATCGTGGGTCCACTTCCCAGGACTAGGAAGAGGAACATGTATATACTTACAATGGTGGATTGCTGTACAATGTGGGGTGAGGCGATACCGTTGACCACGATTGACTCGAAAAGAGTGGCGGACGCACTGATGGAGGCCTTTACCAGATTAGGCTTTCCGGATCAAATTCTGACGGATAATGGATCTCAGTTTTGTGGAAAACTCATGGAGGAGGTATTTAGGGTGTTTCACTCTAACCACATACATACCAGCCCTTACCACCCTCAAGCCAATGGACAAGTAGAGCGTTTCAACGGCACGTTGATGACAATGCTCAGGAAATTAGCGCAGGAAAAACCTGATAGGTGGGATGAATATATCCCAGCAGCACTCTTTGCCTATCGGGAAGTTCCTCATGGCTCAACAGGACTACCACCCGCTACGTTGCTGTTTGGTCGTCCAATCAAAGGACCGTTGGAAGCCATGTTGAGGAGTTGGACTGAAGAGGGGACGTCAGAAGAAGTGATCTCATCCTATCAATACGTGGAGGAACTGAAAGAAAAACTCCATAAGGGATGGACTCTGGCAAATCAAAACTTGAAAAAGGCCAGGAAAAGACATGCGGCTTACTACAACCGTAGGTCTAAAGAAAGATCTCTAGAGGTAGGAGATAAAGTCTTGTTGCTACTCCCAACGGGAAACAACAAACTGGAGATAGGTTGGCAAGGACCATTTCCCGTGGAAAGGGTGATATCCAGAACCAACTATCAAATACGGATCCGGGGAAAGTCGAAGATTTTCCATATCAATCTCTTGCGGAAATACGAAGAGAGACCCGGAGACAAGGCAGCTCACCTCATGGCAATGGCAGTTGCAGTGGAGACAGAAGTGGGAACCAGCGAGGGCAGGGAATATCCCTTGGAACACCAGGAAACCTATAGGGATGTGCAAGTGAACCCTGATCTGACCTCCCAGGAGAGGGAAAGGATAACCCAGGTTCTCAAGTCTCATAAGGAGATATTGACTGATAAACCAGGACGAACGAGGTTGGTGGAGTTCGAGATGACTTTGACCACACAGGAGCCTGTTCGCCAAAAGGTTTACCCAGTGCCATTCTCTAAAGAAAAGGCCCTGGAGGAGGAAATAAAAAAACTGCTGGAGGATGACGTGATTGCACCATCCACATCCCCATACAATGCGGGGGTAGTTTTGTTACGCAAACCAAGTGGAGAACACAGGTTGTGTATAGATTACCGACTTCTGAACAGTCATACACAGTTTCAGGTGGAACCTTTGCCGAATCCAACTCAGTTATTCGCTAGGCTCCATAAGGCTCGGTACTTTTCAAAGGTGGATCTGAGTCGGGGGTACTATCAGATACCAGTCAAACCGGAGATTCGACCACTGTTAGCTTTCAGTACACCCAGTGGACACTACGAATTCAAGGTCATGCCCTTTGGACTCAGCAATGCACCCAGTGTGTTTACACGCATGATGAGGACTTTACTAGATCCGTTACAGGATCCGTCCATCATCTCATTCATGGATGATATTCTGATTTCCAGTGACAGCTTGGATGACCACTTACAATCCTTGGAGAGAGTGTTTAATAGACTCAAGGAAGCAGGGCTTACTGCTCGTCCAACCAAGTGCATGATTGGTTACCAGACTCTGGAATTTCTAGGCCACACCATCACGCCAGGACACATTGTTCCAGAAGAGAAGAACCTGGAGAAAATCAGAAATGCACCAAGGCCAAAAACGAAGAAGGATGTGCGATCTTTTCTCTCGTTGTGTGGGTTCTACCACAAATTTATCCCACATTTCACGGAACTGGGAGCTCCGTTGACGGAAACCTTGAAAAAGGGATTACCGGATCAAATCATTTGGACACCAGAATGTGAGAATGCCTATAGTCAGTTAAAGGAGGCCTTGGTCAGCAAACCTGTATTACAGCTCCCTGACCTTTCCAAACCATTTGTGTTGAGAACGGATGCAAGTGCGATTGGAATTGGAGCCGCTTTGTTACAGGAAGGAAAAGACGATGCTTCGGTTTTGAAACCTGTGGCATACGCAAGTAAGAAACTTCTACAGGCGGAGAGGAATTATTCAACCGTCGAGAGAGAGAGTGCTTGTCCCTCGTATGGGCAGTGCAAAAATTTCAGCCATATTTGTATGGAGTTAAGTTTCGGGTCCAGTCAGATCATCAGCCCCTGATGTTCCTGGCTACTTCTCAGAAGCTCAACGCACGTTTGATGCGGTGGTCGTTGTTACTTCAACCGTATAATTTCACAGTAGAGTACATTCCTGGGAAGGAAAATGTTGGAGCGGATTTCTTGTCAAGACACCCAGCTCCTGAAGAAGAAGAATGAATCATCTGGATTAAACTCACGGTGGAGAAGAGTGAGATGGACTACTCTCTTAGGAGGGGGCCTATGTCACAAAATGAAACCGTGTGTTTATCCGGTTGATTATTACAGAGGATTTTCGGATTAAGCGGACGATCGACCAGCGACATCTATTTGTACTAACAGAGTAAACACAGTTGTACAGGTTACATCGTGTCAGCCCATAAACACATTTGGTGGTGAGGGAGAAGGATATGGAATGGTTCCGTTTGTCATCTATACTGCCGGACATCAGACGGAAATGGCTGCTGGGATTGTCACCACGGAACAGAAGAGTGACAAGTTTGTCAACATTTGAATGCAGATGGAAGCCGTGAGATCACAGGGGCAGATGTAAAACGGAAGTACCTAGTACGGAAAACAGTGCATCTGTCAATTCTTGGTTTCCGGAACATCAAGATGATTGGCAGCTTGGTATCGAAACTCTTTGTTGGGAGTTTACAGAAACTAGCTGGCTTGTTTTGAGAATCTAGGCAATTACTGACAAATTTTGACAGGATTTAAGCCAGGAAAATAGTTCTTGACAGGGGATGATTTGCCACTGTGCCACCTGTGTGGGGGAGTAAAGGATAACGTCACGTGGACAACTTTGGTAGTTTGCCATATAAACTCGAGTTGAGATCAACTAGGGTGGACTTGAATAATGCTCTAGACAGAGTGCAGGGCACTGCAGTGCCAGTGGAAATAATATCTACCGTGTGTTAATTAGTGACTTAATTTTACACGTGCCTATATGGCAGATGTAGATATGATTTATAGGACTGCAGTAGTGCCATTTAAGGTATAACTTATTATAATATATTCGTTATAATTACTATAGACTGTGGCCTTGTTAAACTATAGTGTGATGATTAGCACTGTTAGTGGAAACTAGCTAGAGTAGTGAAGTGATACTTGGCTCTGTTAGCTAGAATAGATTAGTGAAGTGTTGATAAGCTTTACTAGTTGAGAATTGAGTAATGAAGGATAATTGGGATCTTCCCGTAGGTGTCCCTGGTGGGCGGGGTTCCGCATTCTGTTTGCTGATATTTTTTCTTTGTCATAGCCTGATTCGACTCTAGGTGGGTAGCTAATCTGCTCTGTGACTAAGTCTAGTTAGCTAAAGATCATTAAGCAAGGTGATAGGCTTACACTCAGCCGAAGGGATCAGTGACTAGTACTATCACCAGATGTGTTGTTTCTATCCTAGGTTCCCTACCAGATCCAAGGAAACTCTACAAGTTTTGGGAAAGAATTAAAAAAACCCATTCTGAAGAACACCAGTTCAAGAGTCAATAAAGTTGCATACAGAAACGTAACTTACGCTAGAAGGAAATTGATTCATCAAAGAGAGTGATGCATACTGATGCACCACACAGCATCAGACAGTAGTAACGAACCGAGAACCGGCTAATAGTACCTAGTGTTAGTACAGTAACAATTAACATTAGTAATTAGCACTTATGAACTGAGTGGTTCAATGTGCAACGAGGATGATCTGTCGACTAACTAACTAACTAACTAACTGCGTACACACTGCAAAAGACTTGTGCAGTTTGTTTAGGAACATTAGGAACGGACATTGTGTAGAGTGCAACCGGTCCCTGATTAACTCTTAATACCACCGGTGTCTATTTCGGATGTTCATGAAATTGGATTACCAGAGGTCTACAGAGGCAAAGCATTATCCGGCAAGATGGTTCCGGCAACGGGTGAGACGTACTTGTTCTGACGTAACGTGCTGTGGTCTATCTTTGCTGTGATCAGCTGACTGAGTTGATGTCTGAGAGACAGAGTCTACACACTTTATAGAACACGTCACACATTTTCTTCGCATACACGTCTCATACACGTTACACTTTTATTTTAATAAATTAATCTTTATTAATTTCTAGAAGCAAGAGTTGTTGAGTATGTTGCGTTGGGGAAGTATGAGAAGGGGGCATAGTACGACAGTGTGAGAGTGATAGGAAAAGGTGTCCATAGGCTGATGGAGTGTGTTGGACGGAAGCTGGTGGATTCTCCAGAATATTGAGGGGGAAAAAAAATAATATTATAATGTGGGTGTCGGATCTCCTCACTCCAGGGACGACACTTTAAAGGAGGACACGACAGAGGGTATCATCAGAAGAGTTAATCCAGAACACCAAATACCGAGATCTGTGGAGAGCCATGAACGCCTAAGTCAGCTGGCAGGGCACTTGATGATGATGATGATGATGAAGAACAAGGTAGAGGTTGTCCCATAGTAGATGCTACTGTTTGGGAGTGAAATATTAAACCTTACAATTTTCTAGGTTATGGTATATGAGGTAGGGTGGCCAGTTCACTTTTTCATCAACTTTCCTTCACAGAAAATTGTTAACACTGTCTGGTGCACAGTTTCATAAGATTGGGTCGGCATACGAGCCAAACAGATTAAAAACAAATAATCATGGCTCTGCTGGTTACAGAGTCCAGGCCACGGTCTTGGCAGGCAAGTACACTAACAACTATGCCACCAAGACTGCTAGTTTGGTAATACATGTTTCAAAAATAAAGCTGTAACAGAATTATACACATTGCATAATTGCTGAATATTTTCTGCTGCATAAGACTAAGGGAGTGGAAGACAGTTAATTGTCGGTGAAAGAAAAAAACATGAACTGAATGCAGTAAACAGTAGAAAAATATGCCCATGATAAAGGAGTAGGGTGGTCATGTTATAAAGAAAAAAAAAGAGTGATGAAAATGTTAAAGAAATATATGAACTGGAGGTACCTGAGTACGGTGATTGCTTGAAGAAAATGATAATTATTTTAAATAAGTGCTAGACAAGTTATGTAAGAATGCTGCATCAGCAAAACTAGGCATAAGTGGCCAATTAGTATTGGAATAATATAAGGTGACTGAAGTACTGGTGGACAGTTCGAACTGGGAATACAAACTGAAGTGCTGAAAGAGCACACCTTTTTACAAATGTTGGAGAAATTGTGAAGTTTAAGAATGGAAAAATGTTGAAGTGGCACATAATTTTAACAGAGGTGAAAGACAATACAAGGTACAGAGGAATGTTAGTACACATGAGCAGTTTTGTTTCAAGATGTAGGTCCAAATTATAGATTACAGAAGTATTCATGTGTAGCAGACACATTTTGAAAATAAATCAAATAAAAAGTAGAAGGGGAATGTAAAGCACCCAAATTACTGTCTCATTTAATGTAACACTGTAAAAACTGTATAAGTTGTGAGAACAATATTTGTAAATAGTAGACATATTCAAAACAAGTATGGACAGTGCACTAGCTGTTGTGGAATTAAAATTAACTGATTAACATAAATGGAAACGTCTTGAATAATATGGGCACTCAGCTTATTACAAAAACAGGTTAAAGCAGTGGTTCTCAACCTTTTTTGGCCCGTGCCCCCCTTCACCACATTTTCAGAACGTCATTCCACCCCTCCCTTTCGTATTTCCTATCTAAAATCCCTCTTCCCGCTCCTGTCGCTACACAGTATATGTAATAATGGAAGTACATACCAAAACAAGTCTAGACGTCCACATAAAATTTGATTTGTGAGTGTACTTACTTTATAAAGTGAATTTTAGAAGGGTGAGACGTACAGAACCGTAAAGTATGTAGGGAAATCAATATCAAGTAATCGGCTCTTATATTACCGCGATCTTGAAATAATCTTCATCCCCCCCCCCCCTTGGAAACCCTAAAATTCCCCCGGGGGGGGGGGGGAATTCCCCACCGGTTGAGAACCACTGGGTTAAAGAGTGTAATGGTGAGTAACTATTAGTATAAAGCAGTATGGTAACATGTATGCATTTTATATCCATACGATTTATACTACATTTTATGTAAAATGCAAAATTTAAAAAAAATGTAAAACGCAATTTACTACTATAGAAAAATAAGGAACTTCTCAATTATGTATTTTAAAGCCTTTAAAAAATTATTTTCTTTTTTCAGTATTAACAAGCTATAAAATAAAGAAAACAATGACATTAATGTTTGGCGTATTAATGTTGGTTGTTTAATTACGCCATTTACATTTTGTTTATAATAATTGTAAAAACGTTGTTAAAATTAAAACATCTGACTTATCAATAATTAATTAATTACACAGAAGCATACACGCGTGTGTGGATTGCTGGTATCTTATTTGCAATCTTTGTTTATAAATGATAACTTCTTGTTACAGGAATTAGAAAGCTGTAGCAAAAATACATATATACAAATACACAAACATGGAAAGCAGAAAAAGAGAGAACAGTGAAAGTCATGCAAGACGTGACCAAGGGGCAAAGAGATTATAAGACAATTGCTGAAGATCACATGATGTGATTTTACAGAATAAGTTTTAAATACCATGAAAATACAGAAAGGGTGTAATAAGATCTGAGTACAGATGTAAACTATTTTACGTAGATATGCACGTAAATGTAAGCGAGGAGCGGCTGGCCGAGAGGCTAGAACGCGGGACTCTCATTCGGGAGACCCGGGTTCGATCCCTCGGTAAGGTGTGGGATTTTTTTCTGTCGGGGGCAAAAAGAAAATCCTAACCTGCACAGTTCGCGGCGACTGCACTAGCCAGGCGGCCTTTATTCCTCAGACTCAAAGACCCCTCTGCCATACACCGCAAGGTACTATATTGGCAGTAAATGACAGACAGTTTTTTTATGCACGTAAATCAACTGACATTCCTTGGACATGTCATGATTAATCATCATCAAATCGCATGTCTTTTGCTGAACTTTACTCTCATCATGGCTCGTGGGATAAATTTCCAATTCTGTGTCAGTTGCCCACCCTCATGCCCAAGGTGTCTGCAATGTCCGGTGTCCATCTTTGTGCTGGTCCTCCCTTGTGTCATGTCCCAGGTACCATGCCCTACTTGACTTTTCTGTCCAAACCACTGTGCATTTATGTGGCCGCAGTGTTTCAGCTTCTGAGACAAGGTGTTGTATATGTTTTCTTCAATGTTCAGATTTAGAATGTTTCTACTGACGATAAGTGTCGGAGGTCATCTTTCGCATCTCACACGATCACCATAGTCTTGGATTAGCTCTGTATTCTTGTCTCACCCATGCCACATGGCCAAAACATCCAGATATCTACTTCTCTGCCTTCCCCTTGTTCTTTTCCCCCAATCTTGCTAATTTTCACCAAGTTCTCAAATTTATTTATTCTCATAACGTGTCCAAAAATGTTGATTGTCTGCATCTAATTTCTCTAATCAGCTTATTACGGTTCATTTGTTTCTTGTAAGTCTTGCTCGTTAGTGTTTCTTTTAAAGTGTGTGATATTTTCTGTTGTTTTTCACTGTTGATTATGAGTTTTGTTTGGCTTATGCCATGATTAAAAGAACTCAGACTTATGTTTCAAATCCCCCCCCCCCCCCCCCGAAAAAAAACAACAATGTGATTATGTGGCTCTGGGATTGATCCTGTTTTAAAAATGGGTCCCATAAATTTTCTGGGAAGTTCAATGCAACTGACGGGACATCGACCACATCACCCATCGAGTCCTGATTGGTTTAGAAATATGGACTTAGCACCATGCCACTAATATGCTACATGTCATGGAAACTGGATCTTTAACTATTAACAAAAACAATTTTATGTAAAATTTGTACATTTGAGGAAACAAAGGGATATAAGATGATCGACTGGTATCTCGTAACATTGAAATTATCAGTAACATAACTGTCAAACAGTGATTCGGGGAGACTAGTTTCTTCAGAACTAGTGCTAAAAAACAGCAAGATGATACAGTAACATAACTGTCAAACAGTGATTAGGGGAGACTAGTTTTTTCAGAACTAGTGCTAAAAAACAGCAAGATGATAAATCAAATTAGCAATGAAAAGCGATCGACCAGACAAATGTGCTATGTTTCAGTAAATAGAACTGACAGAAAAATATTCCAGATATGGAGGTCTGTAAAATAATGCAAAAATACAATATCCTGGAGGCATGCATAAGTGGTATGCAATCTTATTGCAATTTAATCATTTAACAAACAGAAGCACACATAGACGTGGTGATTTAAGAAAATAAAAGAAGGAAAAAAAAGGAGCTAAATGCGTAAAAACTAGAAAGAAGCATGAAAGAATGAAAGTCATAAGGATAGAGCAGTGTATTTTTGTAAAAAGCAGAAACTGAAAACAAGTAAAGAAATGGGGTGGAAGAAATAAATTACAACAGTGAATACATTTATTAGTGGTGGCAGAATCTACTCTACCAGTGTTACAAAACAAGTTGGAGAAATGCAAACATTTAAAAACAGTTAAATGTGCTAATAAAGCTCATAAAAATAGTAACTGTGAAGAAATCTACAAGTGGAAACAAAAGTATAATAACAAAATGAAACAAACACAAAATTGCTTACATACTGTATCAGGTTTGGAAAGAATCAAAGTACAGACAAGCAATGAGCCAGGATAGGTTACTTTTGTAAATCATTCAATGCTATAGTTTTGTGTGTGTTTTGTTTCAATGGTCATATATGTAATGAAGAGACATAAGAAGAAACAGGATTAGAAACTGTGACATTAGAAATATATATGTCCCACTCCTTGCATTGAGCCATAGTAGTATAGTGGCTGTCAAGCTTGCCCCACTGGTCATCACATTCACTAGATAGGGGGGTTTGTTTTTAACTGATCTCGGATCCCTGGTCAACCCAACCTTTAGTGGGTGCCAGGACATTACCTGGCCAGTAAAGATGATCGGAGTGGCACTGGCCCCATCACCCATCCAGTGCTGACATCTAACAATAAGGGGCTAGCACAATATATCCGGTAGCCTCATGGTGTGAACAGAGATCCTGAACTTTAACTTATTGGGGAGCTGTGGTAGTGCAGTGGCTACCCTGCTGGCCCAGTGAGCATGTGTTCAAATCCCCATCTAAGCGAGTGTTTTTTTTTAAAATTGTGAAGACCTAGGCTTCCAGATCAATGCAGCCTAAAATGGGTATTATTAGAAATTTTATTTTTGGAAATAAAGGCAGCAGGTGTGATATTGACCACGTAATAACGCATCAAGTTGCAGCTGGTCTAGAAATATAAGACTAGTACCATATACGTGATATGTCTTATGATGTGGAAAGAGGATTTCTTACTTTACCTCCTGCACTGAATTTATAGAGTGACTAAAAGTCACTAAACAATAAGTGGTTCCGACATCTTGTAAGAATGGAGAGAAGTCAAATCAGCTAGCATTTGGTGCTAGCAACTGAAGGAGTCCTGGAAGTAGAGCTACAGGAAGAACAAGCATCACATACAACTAGGAAGAGATTAATAATCACATACACATATACAGCTAGAAAGAGATTAATAATCACATACACATATACAGCTAGAAAGAGATTAATAATCACATACACATATACAGCTAGAAGGAGACCAATAATCACATACACATATACAGCTAGATGGAGACCAAGAATCACATACAAACATACAGCTAGAAGGGGACCAATAATCACATACACATATACAGCTAGAAAGAGACCAATAATCACATACAAACATACAGCTAGAAGGGGAACAATAATCACATACACATATACAGCTAGAAGGAGACCAATAATCACATACACATATACAGCTAGATGGAGACCAAGAATCACATACAAACATACAGCTAGAAGGGGACCAATAATCACATACACATATACAGCTAGAAAGAGACCAATAATCACATACAAACATACAGCTAGAAGGGGAACAATAATCACATACACATATACAGCTAGAAGGAGACCAATAATCACATACACATATACAGCTAGAAAGAGACCAATAATCACATACAAACATACAGCTAGAAGGAGACCAATAATCACATACACATATACAGCTAGAAAGAGACCAATAATCACATACACATATACAGCTAGAAAGAGACCAATAATCACATACAAACATACAGCTAGAAGGGGACCAATAATCACATACACATATACAGCTAGAAAGAGATTAATAATCACATACAAACATACAGCTAGAAGGAGACCAATAATCACATAAACATATACAGCTAGATGGAGACCAAGAATCACATACAAACATACAGCTAGAAGGGGACCAATAATCACATACACATATACAGCTAGAAGGAGACCAATAATCACATACACATATACAGCTAGATGGAGACCAATAATCACATACACATATACAGCTAGAAGGAGACCAATAATCACATACACATATACAGCTAGATGGAGACCAATAATCACATACACATATACAGCTAGATGGAGACCAATAATCACATACAAACATACAGCTAGAAGGGGACCAATAATCACATACACATATACAGCTAGAAAGAGACCAATAATCACATACACATATACAGCTAGAAAGAGACCAATAATCACATACAAACATACAGCTAGAAGGGGACCAATAATCACATACAAACATACAGCTAGAAGGAGACCAATAATCACATACAAACATACAGCTAGAAGGGGACCAATAATCACATACACATATACAGCTAGAAAGAGACCAATAATCACATACAAAGATACAGCTAGAAGGAGACCAATAATCACATACAAAGATACAGCTAGATGGAGACCAATAATCACATACAAACATACAGCTAGAAGGAGACCAATAATCACATACAAACATACAGCTAGAAGGAGACCAATAATCACATACAAACATACAGCTAGAAGGAGACCAATAATCACATACAAAGATACAGCTAGATGGAGACCAATAATCACATACAAACATACAGCTAGAAGGAGACCAATAATCACATACAAAGATACAGCTAGAAGGAGACCAATAATCACATACAAAGATACAGCTAGATGGAGACCAATAATCACATACAAACATACAGCTAGAAGGAGACCAATAATCACATACAAACATACAGCTAGAAGGAGACCAATAATCACATACAAACATACAGCTAGAAGGAGACCAATAATCACATACAAAGATACAGCTAGAAGGAGACCAATAATCACATACAAACATACAGCTAGAAGGGGACCAATAATCACATACACATATACAGCTAGAAAGAGATCAATAATCACATACAAACATACAGCTAGAAGGAGACCAATAATCACATACAAACATACAGCTAGAAGGAGACCAATAATCACATACAAAGATACAGCTAGAAGGAGACCAATAATCACATACAAACATACAGCTAGAAGGGGACCAATAATCACATACACATATACAGCTAGAAAGAGACCAATAATCACATACAAAGATACAGCTAGATGGAGACCAATAATCACATACAAACATACAGCTAGAAGGAGACCAATAATCACATACAAAGATACAGCTAGAAGGAGACCAATAATCACATACAAAGATACAGCTAGATGGAGACCAATAATCACATACACATATACAGCTAGAAAGAGACCAATAATCACATACACATATACAGCTAGAAAGAGACCAATAATCACATACAAACATACAGCTAGAAGGGGACCAATAATCACATACACATATACAGCTAGAAAGAGATTAATAATCACATACAAACATACAGCTAGAAGGAGACCAATAATCACATAAACATATACAGCTAGATGGAGACCAAGAATCACATACAAACATACAGCTAGAAGGGGACCAATAATCACATACACATATACAGCTAGAAGGAGACCAATAATCACATACACATATACAGCTAGATGGAGACCAATAATCACATACACATATACAGCTAGAAGGAGACCAATAATCACATACACATATACAGCTAGATGGAGACCAATAATCACATACACATATACAGCTAGATGGAGACCAATAATCACATACAAACATACAGCTAGAAGGGGACCAATAATCACATACACATATACAGCTAGAAAGAGACCAATAATCACATACACATATACAGCTAGAAAGAGACCAATAATCACATACAAACATACAGCTAGAAGGGGGACCAATAATCACATACAAACATACAGCTAGAAGGAGACCAATAATCACATACAAACATACAGCTAGAAGGGAACCAATAATCACATACACATATACAGCTAGAAAGAGACCAATAATCACATACAAAGATACAGCTAGAAGGAGACCAATAATCACATACAAAGATACAGCTAGATGGAGACCAATAATCACATACAAACATACAGCTAGAAGGAGACCAATAATCACATACAAACATACAGCTAGAAGGAGACCAATAATCACATACAAACATACAGCTAGAAGGAGACCAATAATCACATACAAAGATACAGCTAGATGGAGACCAATAATCACATACAAACATACAGCTAGAAGGAGACCAATAATCACATACAAAGATACAGCTAGAAGGAGACCAATAATCACATACAAAGATACAGCTAGATGGAGACCAATAATCACATACAAACATACAGCTAGAAGGAGACCAATAATCACATACAAACATACAGCTAGAAGGAGACCAATAATCACATACAAACATACAGCTAGAAGGAGACCAATAATCACATACAAAGATACAGCTAGAAGGAGACCAATAATCACATACAAACATACAGCTAGAAGGGGACCAATAATCACATACACATATACAGCTAGAAAGAGATCAATAATCACATACAAACATACAGCTAGAAGGAGACCAATAATCACATACACATATACAGCTAGATGGAGACCAATAATCACATACACATATACAGCTAGATGGAGACCAATAATCACATACAAACATACAGCTAGAAGGGGACCAATAATCACATACACATATACAGCTAGAAAGAGACCAATAATCACATACAAAGATACAGCTAGATGGAGACCAATAATCACATACAAACATACAGCTAGAAGGAGACCAATAATCACATACAAAGATACAGCTAGAAGGAGACCAATAATCACATACAAAGATACAGCTAGATGGAGACCAATAATCACATACAAACATACAGCTAGAAGGAGACCAATAATCACATACAAACATACAGCTAGAAGGAGACCAATAATCACATACAAACATACAGCTAGAAGGAGACCAATAATCACATACAAAGATACAGCTAGAAGGAGACCAATAATCACATACACATATACAGCTAGAAAGAGACCAATAATCACATACAAACATACAGCTAGAAGGGGACCAATAATCACATACACATATACAGCTATAAAGAGACCAATAATCACATACACATATACAGCTAGAAAGAGACCAATAATCACATACAAACATACAGCTAGAAGGGGACCAATAATCACATACAAACATACAGCTAGAAGGAGACCAATAATCACATACAAACATACAGCTAGAAGGGGACCAATAATCACATACACATATACAGCTAGAAAGAGACCAATAATCACATACAAAGATACAGCTAGAAGGAGACCAATAATCACATACAAAGATACAGCTAGATGGAGACCAATAATCACATACAAACATACAGCTAGAAGGAGACCAATAATCACATACAAACATACAGCTAGAAGGAGACCAATAATCACATACAAACATACAGCTAGAAGGAGACCAATAATCACATACAAAGATACAGCTAGATGGAGACCAATAATCACATACAAACATACAGCTAGAAGGAGACCAATAATCACATACAAAGATACAGCTAGAAGGAGACCAATAATCACATACAAAGATACAGCTAGATGGAGACCAATAATCACATACAAACATACAGCTAGAAGGAGACCAATAATCACATACAAACATACAGCTAGAAGGAGACCAATAATCACATACAAACATACAGCTAGAAGGAGACCAATAATCACATACAAAGATACAGCTAGAAGGAGACCAATAATCACATACAAACATACAGCTAGAAGGGGACCAATAATCACATACACATATACAGCTAGAAAGAGATCAATAATCACATACAAACATACAGCTAGAAGGAGACCAATAATCACATACAAACATACAGCTAGAAGGAGACCAATAATCACATACAAAGATACAGCTAGAAGGAGACCAATAATCACATACAAACATACAGCTAGAAGGGGACCAATAATCACATACACATATACAGCTAGAAAGAGACCAATAATCACATACAAAGATACAGCTAGATGGAGACCAATAATCACATACAAACATACAGCTAGAAGGGGACCAATAATCACATACAAACATACAGCTAGAAGGAGACCAATAATCACATACAAACATACAGCTAGAAGGAGACCAATAATCACATACAAACATACAGCTAGAAGGAGACCAAGAATCACATACAAACATACAGCTAGAAGGGGACCAATAATCACATACAAACATACAGCTAGGCTAGAATGGAACCAATAATCACATACAAACATACAGCAGCTAGAAGGGGGACCAATAATCACATACAAACATACAGCTAGAAGGAGACCAATAATCACAAACAAACATACAGCAGCTAGAAGGGGACCAATAATCACATACAAACATACAGCTAGGCTAGAAGGGGACCAATAATCACATACAAACATACAGCAGCTAGAAGGGGACCAATAATCACATACAAACATACAGCAGCTAGAAGGGGACCAATAATCACATACAAACATACAGCTAGAAGGAGACCAATAATCACATACAAACATACAGCTAGGCTAGAAGGGGACCAATAATCACATACAAACATACATCAGCTAGAAGGGGACCAATAATCACATACAAACATACAGCTAGGCTAGAAGGGGACCAATAATCACATACAAACATACAGCAGCTAGAAGGGGACCAATAATCAGATACAAACATACAGCTAGAAGGGGACCAATAATCACATACAAACATACAGCTAGGCTAGAAGGGAACCAATAATCACATACAAACATACAGCAGCTAGAAGGGGACCAATAATCACATACAAACATACAGCTAGAAGGAGACCAATAATCACATACAAACATACAGCTAGGCTAGAAGAGGACCAATAATCACATACAAACATACAGCAGCTAGAAGGGGACCAATAATCACATACAAACATACAGCTAGGCTAGAAGGGGACCAATAATCACATACAAACATACAGCAGCTAGAAGGGGACCAATAATCAGATACAAACATACATCTAGAAGGGGACCAATAATCACATACAAACATACAGCAGCTAGAAGGGGACCAATAATCAGATACAAACATACAGCTAGAAGGGGACCAATAATCACATACAAACATACAGCTAGGCTAGAAGGGGACCAATAATCACATACAAACATACAGCAGCTAGAAGGGGACCAATAATCACATACAAACATACAGCTAGAAGGAGACCAATAATCACATACAAACATACAGCTAGGCTAGAAGAGGACCAATAATCACATACAAACATACAGCAGCTAGAAGGGGACCAATAATCACATACAAACATACAGCTAGGCTAGAAGGGGACCAATAATCACATACAAACATACAGCAGCTAGAAGGGGACCAATAATCAGATACAAACATACATCTAGAAGGGGACCAATAATCACATACAAACATACAGCAGCTAGAAGGGGACCAATAATCACATACAAACATACAGCTAGGCTAGAAGGGGACCAATAATCACATACAAACATACAGCAGCTAGAAGGGGACCAATAATCACATACAAACATACAGCTAGAAGGGGACCAATAATCACATACAAACATAAACTCAACACAGGTCAGATTATACATCTGGTTACAGACAGAACGATTCAGCTCCTCCACCTCACTCCTCTCTCAACACATACTTCAATAATAAATGTATACTAAAATTGTCTATAAGGGGACAGATAAACAGTCAGCCAGACAGAAAGATATGCTGAGTACATGTGTATGATATTATTGTTATTATTAAGAGCTAAACATTTACAATTCAAATCAATGTATTTCCTTTCTAAATCTGAATTTAAAAAAGTAGAATTAGATTGCATAATGTATTGCCTGGCATATTTCGCATTATCACATCATCATTCTATGTTAATTCATTTATGTAGTATGCACCATACTACATATATGAATTAATATAGAATGAAGCAAAAGAATAAATCCGTTATACTTATAGCTGAAATATGCAGGGATTGTGGGTTGATTTCAGCAAGGGAGGATTCATTGTGTTGCTTTATTCTAGAGCTACTTGCATGCCCTTTATAGGATGCTGCAATCAACCCCAGCATTTATTGGCTGTTTGTGATTTACTAGGCAATGACCATCAAAATCAATGCAAAGCGGCCTGTTTTCAAGCCAAAAAAGATGGGGAGAATTATGAAACTGCGCGTCTCCCTATTCCATAAGCCACAGTGCTGGTTTTCTGTATTTGAAATCATCATTTATGTATGTTGTATGCACCTGACCTAAGCCTTGGTTGGCAGCTGGTCTAGGATCGAAGCTCCAACAGACGGACAGTTAGAGCATTGCTTTGCTGATCCGGCAGCTTCTGCAGCTTGTCTTGTTCCAGATATAGGGGTGTTACCTTTCCTCTGGAGTGAACTAGGCAGGCCGAGAGAGGGATCATGTTGCATGGGCAACACATGGTCTCTATTTTTTTTTAGCCCAGGCTTTGTGCTATGGAGAGGCAATAACTCCATCCCTGGTCTTAACCCCGGTCTCCGAATCAACCGTCATGGGTTGTAGTTATTATGTCTTTTTGAAGCACAATGTACCAAACTATCGTCTGTCAAGATGGAAAGGTGCCAATTATGCACCTGACTGAGATACAGCGAAATATGATGTGCAATAAATTGTTTATTTGGGCATGTCAGTGCATGACACGGGACAAATGACAAGAGACAGAGTTTGTTCGGTGCACCGTGATGAGGGCGATGTTCTGTAAAGGACCTACTACCTGAGAGAGATGTTTTTATTTTCGTTATACAAACATTTAAAAGTTAAAACAATAAATGCTATGAAAGAAGCACACACTAATAAAGGTAAGTAAACATTTCCAAACCTGTTGTCGCTTCCATGTCCACTGCTAGAATGACTTGGAGTTCGAGGCTTTGTGACGGTAGCATAAGGGGAAAGTAACCGTCTTTCAAGGGCTACAATTCCACTGTCATTACCACTGTCTGAATCATTTCCTTTGCCTTTACTAACAAGATCCGAAAGTTTTGTTGTGCGATTGGTGCTGCCTCCTTTAACGTCCTTTTCCTTCTCCTTCTTTCGTAACTTACCATTGTCTTTGGTCAATGTAGACAAAGATTTGGAGCAGTAGGATTTGTTTGTAGATCCATTGTGTGATTTAGGGCCTGCCTTTTGAGCTGGTGACGAAGATGATGATTTTGATGTTGACGAAATATGAGGACTTGAAGCTGCTGAGGACTGAGGACTGTGTGAAGTGAGTGACGGGGAAGCTGTTTTGTCACCTCGAATGAGTTTACTTCTGGAAGTGACATTTGATAAAGGTATGCCTGATAATTTACCGCTGGGTGACATCTTTTGCTGAACCCCAGGTGGGTCTTTTCCAGAGTGTGTGGGTTTTGCTGTACAATAAATAGATCGGGAGGGACTGTAATTAACAGAGGTCTGAGAATTTGTTGTAGATTTTGGAAGCCCACTCTGTCTGAACACAGGCGACAACTTCGATGGGAGTGGAGGTTTATTTTTGGCTCCCAGCTTTGGAGACGACACATAATCAGAACTACTACCATCTCCCTTACCACAAACAGACTGCACACTAACATCATTATCACAAACAGTGTCTTCGTCCACAGTGCCTGAAACACAGGACTTTAATGAGGTAGATGGATATTCAATATTAGATTCCTGGCTAGCAGAAATGAACATGGCTTCCAGCGATGTTCCTTGTGGGCAGTTGAATTGAGTTTTATTAAATGAATCTTCCTCTAAGAACACCTTTAGAAGATTTGGATTTGAAGCCCCATCAGGTTTTCGGCTAAGCATTGGCCGCGATGTATCATAAACATTGCTGCTAGAACTGATGGCAGACGACATACTCGTTTGGCGGCAGCTGTTAGCAATGTGGTGGGCTATTTGTGCAGCTTGTTTAGATTCTGTCAGAACCTTGGTATGCTGAACTAGCAGTGAGTCTGTTTCTGGATTATTCGGATCATGATCTAGCTCGTCAGGGTCCTTATAGCTACAAGACATATTACTGAATGTTTCATTGTCAACTTCTGAAGCCAGACGAGAACCATCTTTAGTTTTCAACAGCTCCAATCGTTCTTCTACTTCATGTTCATATATGGATTCCTGTATAGCTACTGAATTATCAAAGCTACTATCTAAACTTGTATCTATTGCTATATTGCACTTAATATCATCAGAATCATATGTTTCACATTTCACATTTGTACTTGATTTATGTGTTTCCGTATCTTCCTCACTGTCTGATCTGAAGCCATTCTCTTCAGCCAGCCGCTCAAAATCTGAGTCATGTTCAGTGTTAGTTTCTGCGTCTGCCATTGTGACGTTTTCAGTTGTGCCAGTCACCTGTACTGGACAATGACCTATGTGGTCAAGTCTGCTGGTGCTTGAAGCAGATCTCGAAGCTGACTCTTGTTTGGAAGAAACAGATTTGATCCATTGGACTACACGATGAGTTGGACTAGCTGAGCCGGGCAGCTGAGATTTCTGCAGCTTTGATACATGTGATGATTCCATTTTGCTGTTTTTCCTTGAGACAGATGGAGAAGGACTTGGCGATGGCAACGGTGACTGTGTAGAAGAGTGGATTTTCTTAGGTGAATCAGAAAGTTTAGATGTTCTGGTAGATACCATAGGACTTGAAGATGCATCCACGTGTTTGCTATCACAACTTACAGAATTTAAGCCAGCAGGTTTATTTTTATTGGGACCAGAACTTCTGGACTGATCATCACTGCTGTTGAAGCTAATAGATGATGAATCAGCAGCTTCCACGTGTAAAGAAGAGCTACTATCTAAACTCATACTGCTCTCAGGACTGTCTTTGGTTTCCAATATGTGTTTCACAAGAGCTTGTTTCAAAGTCTTTTCATTTACTCCACTTGACATGCATACACTCTGATGGGTAGATTTGGATGTGTACTCAGCCTTGCTACATGTATGCATGGGCTGAGATAAGCTGCTCCCAGTAAGCATCTCTTTTGGACCATCCACCCACTGCTCCTCAGCATCAACCTTTTTAGTAGCAAGGCGTTTTGATGAAGAGTCTGACCGATAGTGTTGGTGGTGATGTTCGTCGCATGTTGATGATAATACCGAATGTGGCTGCGGCTGCACAACGAAAGCTGGAGGTCCATCTACCCACATCTCACTATTCTTTGGCTCTGGATAGATAGCAACTCCGGGTCCATCTATCCACTGTTCTCCTTCCAGTGGCTGCTGCTTCTCATGGATGGCTTTAGCCAACTTGCTTTGGGAGGAGTGACAATGCATTTTGGCAGGTCTCTCTTGCCAGTGACCTGATCCAGAAGCCCCATCTCCAGCAGCTGCCCGACCATCAGCGACACCGGACATCTTACCAGACAAACCCATTCTGTGACCCATTTTAACCAAACCTGGGTTAGGCGACCCAGGCATCGATTGCATTGTTTGCGGCTGTGTCATTTTTACAGCTGCCACAGAGGCTACTGGTGGTGGAGACATTAGTGCTCGAATGGGAAGTCTGGATTCAAGACTTCTGACAGAATGCATACTTCGCCCACTGTCAGAGTCATCTCCTGAAGATCTAGATCCACTGGGTCTCCTTGGAAGACGTGGATTTGTTCTTGGTACGTGTCTAGGTGGACCTTCATTATCTGTCAACTCTCGGTCACTCAGAGATTGGCCGTTTGCCCCGATATAAATAACTGTGTCACATGACTGTTCACTGCTGGAAGTGTAGTCTGGATCAGAATGTGATGATGAATACAAAATATCCTCTCTCAAAGTCCCCATCCTGAGTCCCCTGTAAGGACGTCGAAACTTGACGTCCCCATCAGTTGAACTGTCTTCAGAACTAGTACTCGAAAACTGCAAGAAGAAGACACAAATCATCAGCACTGTGTTATTATGATCCCTTGTTGTCTGCAAAGAGTTTTACGTATTTGGTTTCTAACATCTAAAAGCAATAGCAAACTCTGGAATGTAAAATTGCCTGGAAAATCAACATGGGGCTGATCGCAACGTCCTGCAAAGGACATGCGACATAAAAAAGTTATTTAGATATTGTGTGCTATTTACAACACTATTTTTTAGGTCAATTCTGGGTGTGTGAAAACAGAAGATAAAACTGGTTTGAAAAAGGCAGAAATAGACCACGTGTATGCAGAAGCATGAGAATATACAATAGCAGCAGCTGTGCATAGACACAAACAAAGTAGGTGTGATAGTAGGTGTAAGTTTGGCACTGTTTTTGTACATTAATAAATTGAGAAGAAAGACAAAGTACATTAGTTTCTTCCTCCACACATCATCATCATTACCTCTGAAATTTGGGGGAGGTGGGGCGGGGGGGGGGGGGGGGGGGGGGGGGGGTTCGCTTGATGGCGAGGGACACTGGTAATAGGGAAAGCTAATCCACACGCAATAATCAGTCTAGTGCGCTAGAAGTAGTAGCACGTGTATGGACTACGTTTACCGGGAAGGTTAACCCGGTCAACAAATGCCCGCAGAAGTCGGATGTGTCGGCCTAACGGCGCAAGAACGCAGCTCTGCTGTAAACAGGCACAACGCAATCACATCCGAAAAAAAAACTCCGGATGAACGAAGAAGAAGAAGAAGACTACGTTTGAGTTCAAAGCGAGCGAGTTAAAAAAAAAGTAAATTAATAGATCATAATATAACAGGGCCTTCACAGAAAGTGGATGTTATCACTGTACGCCGAACATATTCTTGATCCTTGGCCAGTTAGGTCCCTTGTCTCATGCACTTTCATATCCACGGTGTCTTCAGTGTCCTGTGTCCACTTTCATGCTGGTCAGCTGCCGTTTCTTCATCCAGAAACCACGCCTTCCATCACTGTTCTTACCAAGCCACTGTCATGTTTCATGTGGCCAAAGTATTCCAGTTTCTGAGATATGATGCTGTTTATGAGCAGGTTTTCTTCATTGTTAAAATCTTGCGGAATGTCAGTATTTTTGTACCTCGTGGTTCATGATATTCTAATAATGTTTTCTTAAGTCCACATATATAAATACACAGCATTTAATTGCATGGTGTTTACATGATCCTAATGAACCTAGCCATCTGTACAGATATACCACAACATGTGTATATGTCATCTATGGATTAACTCTTTTTGGCCCAAGCAGCGATCACATATGATAAGCCATTGCCTGTAGGTATTAAGATACCATGCTGAGTTCCTATTTTGTTTATGTTTGGTCTAAGAATACTATAGCCATCTGAATAGATATTTTATCACGAAGTACATTATATTTTATAACTTAGAAAGTAATAATAATTCAAAACAATGTTTTCCCGTTGTGAATTGTATTAATGAAGAGACAAACACTATATTTCCCAAATTATTGCCAGGCAATTTCTCTATATCTCATCACGTGCATTCTACAAACAGAATTAGCGTAATGAGATATGCAGAGGTGTCTGCTATATGCGGGGGTAAACCACAACTATGCAAACAGAAAGTTATAATAGTACCTTTAAATCTTCTCTGGTGACAGTGAAACATATAACAATGTGTTTAATGCATTTCATTTAAAATGATTCATTATGCAACTTCAATATATGTTGATATATCTGACGAGATACAGCAAAATATGCGAGCCAATGTATTGTATTATGCAGCCATGTTTTTTTGGTTTTTTTTTCATGGTAACTTCATCCATCTGACGTCTGCTGCAAAATCTTCTGTGACTGAAAGAATTATGGCACCACCAATTTCTGCATTTCTTCGTTTCCCTTTCAAAGGGAATACGTCACACCTAATTATTCTTCTTCTTCTTTCGTTCGCCTAAAATATGTTTATAACTGCAATGTTGTCTCTTGTATGAATCTAACAGTCTTTTTTAGTTCATTCAGCGGTCCATAGAGTTTATCTTCCACTGTTGTCTCTCTAGGCCAGAAGGTTCGCCTGGATATGTTGTAGTTTGGGCAATCCTGGAGTATGTGCTCTGCTGTCTGCGACGCCAAACCACATGTGCACATGGCTGAGTCACCAATCTTGAAATTTGTATACATGTGGTTGCGTAATCTATTATACAATTGGTGGGACTGCAGTAAAGCTGTAAAATTGCAATGAATAAATTAACTGATTCAATGCCAACCAAACGAAATAGGAGGTTTGGACTAGAAGTGGCACACAATCAAATCGACCAAACTAAACTAAACAATCAAATGAACAAGTATTATAATGTAGATGTCTCTTCACTGAGAAGAAAATTGCGGAAGATAGAGCGAAACGAAACAAATAACAGCATGACGATATATCGTCCTTCTGTCCAATTGGGAGGTCACACTTAGCGATATATTATCCTTGGACAGTGAATAAGCTCAAGAAAACGAGGAGTGAAATTGGTAAGCGTTGTGATTATGTTCTTGTAAAGCTAACAATTTCCACTTCTCGTTTACGCTGATTTACACAATCAACCTGAGGATAAGCCGCACCACGAAGAGGTGCTGTAAGGTCTCACCATTGTAGACCTGGGATCTCAATGACCCTTCTAGCAGGTTCCGTACCAAACAAAAAGTAGGTTTGGACCAAACAAAAGTGCATGGTAGAAAATTGGAAGAAGAGGTGTGTCACAGTTATGACTTAAAAACTGTTAATACGACAACAGATATGTTATGTTATAACGCAATGACAACATTTCAGCCATATTTAAGCCCATGGCTTAAGGCGATTAATCATCACATATCATTTAATCAGCTAGAAGTGATAATATCAGGACTAAGAATAATAAGTAATGTAAACTCAAACCTTTGTTCTGCGTCGCTTCATCCTGTGAATGCGGGCTGCCAACTGAATGACTTGCAATGTTTCGTTATAATGAGCTACTGCAGACGACACATGAGCTATCATACATGTCCTACACGAAAGGTTACCAAGGGAATCTCTCAGCAGCTGTGCGATCTTGCTGTCCCTGAAACAGGTCAAATGGTTTGTGAGTGTGGAAAAGATGTGAACGTTTTTTTTACTGTACTTTTTTACTACTTTTTGTTTGGTAGAAAATTAAGTAATGATATGCTTTAGAGACAAGTGTAACTGTTAGGTCTTAGTCAGATATCACTGAGCTACCGTATGACAGCAGATGGAAACTACCTGCTTTCTGTTAGCGCCGAATGTTAGGCGGGGCTCACCAAACCCGACACCAACATTGTGCCATTGGCTTTGGGCGGAGGAGCGCAACTGGGAGGCTACACGACTTATCCTGGTGTGAGGAAATGCAACCTAAAGACTAACTGTCATGGCAGGGGAGACCAGGCCCTAAGCCTTGGGCGACAACTGGTCTAGGATCAAAGCTCCGACAGGCGGGCAGTTAGAGCATTGCTTTGGTGATCAGGTAGCTTCTGCAAATTGTCTTGTTCCATAAGTATTGGCGTTATCTTTCCTCTGGAATAAACTAGGCAGGCCGATAAAGAGTTCATGCTGCACGGCCAATAAATGATCTCTATAATTCAGCCTGGGCTTTGTGCTATGGAGAGGTCTGGTCAGTCACATTCGCTACCACCAAGTGTAGTTACTGTGCCTATTTTGAAGCACAATGTAACACACTGTCGTCTGTCAAGACGGCAAGGTCCAATAGTAGTAGATATGTCTGTTCAGATGCATCGTTTTCTCTCCCCTCACCCCGTCTCTTACCTTATATATTATGATGTAAAAGAGAAAAAAACAACATGAATAGTGAGAAAAAGATGAAGCAGTGCTTCGAGAAGATGGAACCCACACATTGTGTGAGAAATTGGTTGGTTGAGGTGAATCCTCTTGAAGACTGTGAGTTTTAACTCGTTACATTAACATTCAGATCGTCTGAGTCATGAAAAATGGTTTGCATCTATAGGAGAGTACAGTACCGTATTTCCGGGGAAAAATAAAAATATATTCAACCTGCTTCTTCAGCGTCGGTTATACTTAACATCCGTTTTTTTTTGTTAGTTTGTGGATTTTGATTATCTCTCCTTTAAGTTAGTCCTAAACATGACTAATTATATTATTGCCCGTGTTCGCCTTATACGGTTGGGTCTTTTGGGGCTCACGCTGACTAGCATATTCTTCATTCCGTTGAGTTGGTCTTGATGAGGACCGGTTCTGAGAAGGACCTGCGAGATTCAGTAACCTCCCAGTTGTTCGTTGCTTTCTCCCTGCGGACTGGTCTCATGTAGTCCTCACCAGGACTGAACTCATCCAGTCCTCACCAGGACTGAAGACATATAGTCCTCAGAAGGGCTCAACTCCTTCAGTCCTCAAAAGGACTGATCTATCAGTTTGAGGTTGGCGTAGAGACTTATATGCTGACTGGCCCGGATCAGGCTTAAGTTGGTCATATTTCAAGCACGGTTTTGAGGTAATGTGTTTTCTACAGAATCCAACCAAATACATAGAGGGAAACTTTGGAAATTAAACGTAGACAATCACAATTTTGTCATCTTGGTTTGAGAACACACAGACTTAAACATTTAATGACAATGGGAAAACTTACTGAGAACTGGGCCATAGAGGTATGCAAGGATACATGTTGGCTTGGCTTCACCAGATGACGTGGTAGGAACATGAATATAGACCTAACTTGGACTGGAGGTGGCGGTGGGAGTGGTGATTTTGTGAGCTGGAGAACCATGGTGGTCCTTGAATTTTCGTTCACAAAGCAATGGCAAACTACTAAAGGTAAACTTGCCGTGTAAATCAACCAATACATTTCATTGAATCAAGGGGTTAACAATAAGACGCTGGCACCGAATGAGACACACATTGAGAAAACCTGCTAATAGTATAAATAGAAAGTCCTTCCCCTGGAACTCACATGACAAAAGAAATTGAGGGAAACCTAAAAAAAAAAAAAAGGTAAAGGTAGTCACAGAGAAGAGAACCTGAGACAGAGAAAAATAATATAGAGGACGTGGGAGAGGCTGCAGGAGACAAGGTATCTTGACTTGATTTGTATGACAGCCTTGAGAGAAAAAAAAAAAGAGTGTCGCAATCACGATGGCTAGGAAAGAAAAAAACATCCCCGCGCACATCGTGGATTTCGTTAGTCAACAGCAGCAATTTCCCTAGTATATGAATAACGGCCGCCATAAACTGGTGAATGGAGATTGCCGATCACGAAGCTAGTGGTCATAAAAACATAAATACCGCAGTGGTATGGACTAACTAACGCCAGCGTCCGTCGGATGAGTAACCTAAAAGAAAGAATAGAGAAGTTGGGCGGCTAGTAACAGCGCCCTTTTGGGTCTTTCGTCCACATAAACAACAGTGTATTTAAAATATGAATGGCAGAGGAATTGACTGTGCATGGCCGTGTACTGTGATCGTTCACTTTTGAAATGTGTAAGATGGACAAGAAGGCGCTGTAACGTGCAAGGATATTGCTGTTCCTGGACCGCAAAGGCTGAATCATTGACTACATACAGTTGATGACTCAAGACAACCAAATAAGATCAATGCTAATCTAGACCTTATACTCACTGTACAATGTTCTTGAACAGTGGTTCTCAACCTTTTTTGGCCCATGCACTCCCTTCACCATATTTTCAGAATGTCACCCCCCCCCTTTTTTTCGTATTTCCTCCTTATAAATCCCCGCCCCTACACAGTATATGTAAAAATGGAAGCTACGTTTAACAACACATACTAGAACAAGTCTAGAAGTCTACATAAAACGTGATTTGCGGGTCTACTTACTTATAAAACGAATTTCAGAAGAGCGAGAAGTACAGAACCGTAAAGTATGGAGGTAAAAACAGTATCAAATAATCAAGTAATCGACTCTTCGGTTTT
Organism: Cepaea nemoralis; assembly: GCA_014155875.1. Taxonomy (NCBI): domain Eukaryota; kingdom Metazoa; phylum Mollusca; class Gastropoda; order Stylommatophora; family Helicidae; genus Cepaea; species Cepaea nemoralis. The sequence continues at coordinate 356,354 of JACEFZ010004764.1, read as the reverse complement.
TGTATTAACGCGATCTTAAAATAATCGTAATCCCCCCCCCCCCCCCCGGAAAACCTAAAATCCCTCCCCCTCTGGAAATCCCCACCGGTTGAGAACCATGTACCAGAAGGTTGGGGAGGCACGGTAGCGCTGTAATCAGCACTCTTAACTGCTGGTCTGGTCGTCGCGATTTCGAATTAACACTGAGACAGGGATTTAGTAAGTAAACTGCACACGGACTTCCATGTCGATAGCGTGTCAACTGAGTATCATTAAATGCTATGGGAAGTGAAGGTTGCCTCCGTGATATAAACCACATCACTCACCGAGTGCTGATTGGTCTTCTATACAAATATGGGTCTAGCACTATATGAACAATATTTCCTCCGAAGTCGGAGAGTATCTGCCTGCACAGCGAGGAACCACCAGTCTGCACACCAATAAGCCAGACATGGGACAACGGATACTCACACAAACCTCAGGTCATGAATGACATCACACTGATATTGGACAACAGGATGCCTTCATCCGACACACAGGACTTCACGCTGGAGTTCACAGCCAGCGAACGCAAGCAAGCATATGAACAATAAAGCTCAAGGCGCGGAAAGGGCCCTTTGCTTAACTTTAAATAGGGTGTATATTTAATGACTGTGCAGTGTTTGAATATACTGCCGGTCCAAGTTTTGTCCTAAACCTCTGTAAAGTTCATGCAACATAATAGGTAAATACAAAACTTGGACAGGCAATATTTTCAAACATTGCAGTCATTAAAAATACACTTTGTACATTTATCTCAATGTAGCGCAGTTGTCTGCTTCTTTCACATGCTCTATCTTTAGGCGTCAGTACATCCTTTGGCAGTAAATAATTCAGTGACAGAAATCAAACAAGTGACAGGAATAATAACAGAACAAAACATGACCATCCTCTCCTTCCATTCTTTTATGTGATAGTGATATAAATGTTCTATGCGAATGTCACTGAATGTAAGAAAGACAGTGCTGAAATGCTATGTAGAACCAGTTTTGCTGTATGGCAGTGAATCTCGGGAATGTAAATGAACAAATTAAGAAGAAATTAGAAGCAACAGAGATGTGGTTCCTGAGACGAATGTTGCGAATTCCTTGGACTGCCAGAGTAACTAACGACGACTGCCTGAAACAGGCTAATGAAACTAGAAGATTATATACAACAATAAGACAGAGACAAACAGCTTTCCTCGGTCATGTGATGAGAAGAGAGGCTTTGGAGAACATTGTAACAACTGGAAAGATCGAGGGGAAGAGAGGCAGAGGTAGACCAAGAGAAGTGATGCTGGATGGATTGAGACGGTGGCATGGAGGAATATCAGCAGCAGAGTTGATCCAGAAAACCAAAGACCGAGATCTATGGAGAGCCATGAACGCCTACGCCAGCCGGCACGGCACTTGATGATGATGATGATGATGATGATGCGAATGTCTGCCCACGCTCAACTTGAAGACACACTCTATGGAGATGTAAACAAGCGCTGGGTGACAGCTGATTTCTTGGGATATATTCATACTAACGCCGGCTTCGTGGCCTAGAGGTTATGACTTTTCTCCGGGGTATGTGAGCCGGCCGCTCAGAAAGCAATGGCAAACTACTGAGCGTAATCTTGCCAAGAAATCAACATACAGCTGAAAGATGCTGGTGTTGACAGCGATGTCATGTAAAGGATATGCAAAAAAAAAAAAAAATTCATACTAACGTCTAAATGTGCACGACGATGAAGACGAAGAAGAAGAAACTCTATTTCTGAATAGAATGTTACGCAAATATTTTTGGTGGCTGCAGAAAAGTTAGTCTGGTCAATATTTCTCCAGTTATCTTTATTTTTCCACAAACGTTATAGAACTTCTTGATGGGGCTGAGCCGATCCCAGTCTATGACTGTTCGGATCCCCAGGGCTATTGTGATAGGCGAATGGATTAACCACCACACCACAGCCACAATTTCTATTTTGGCTGAACGATCGACGACAAATATATTTATAGAATGGACCATTATCTTTTAAAATAAAAAAAAGTAAAAAACGGACTGGTACAATTTAATAATAACACTGGGTCGTGAGTGCAGAGAATGGGCAGCGGGCCGCACTGAGTTTGAAGTACAACAACTGATCCAGAGCAACACACATCAAGGTGACATAGTCATCTACACCGATGGGTCAGTGGTGAGAAACAGATGTAGTGGTTGGGGCTTTATTGCAAAGGTTAATGGACGAGTCTTGAAAAAGGAAAGTCTGGCATATGAGACTACGACCTCCAGCATGACAATGGAGGTGGAGACAGTAACAGCGGCATTCCGGTGGCTAGAGGAGACTATTGCAACACACGTTGTATTCATTACGGATTCAGAGAGTATGCTTAGTAAAGTGGAGAAAGGAATGTTTCATGTGGAATGGCTCTCGTCGCTTCAGAGGTCACAGATTGTGAGAATTGTATGGATATGTTGCCCTGGCCATGCGAGGGTACGGGGGAATGAACAGGCTGATAGGCTAGCAGGGAATGCACCTCTTCGTGGTAGTATGCCTATGGGCAAGGGGGAGGTGGTCGTGCGCTTGTGTGACCAGGTGGAGAAGGCGGAGAAACAGATTGAGAACCCATATGTTGAAATAATGAGATTGCGGGGGATCGGCAGGGATTCTGGAAGAATCTCAAAACTGAGAGGGAAGACAAGGAGAACGTTTCATCAGATAGCGATGGGAACGACTAATAGTATAGCTCTTCGCTGGCTGTTGAACGAGGGGACGGAGCACGTATAGAAATGTCCTGAGTGCAGTGATGTCGGTTCTTAACTCAACTCAACTCTTAAAATATGTTTTGTACCACCGGAGTTAAAAAGTAACAGAAATGTGATTTCTTTGCGAATGCCTACACCATCCTGGACTTCAACCCAGATATTGGGCAGCCAGAGCGACATCGGAGTCTCCGATAGAAAGCACGTGACGTGACCTTCTCGTGGCCAGACCGTTTCCATTGACAGAAGGATGAGCAGGGGTCACAACTTGGCACTACCACACCACAACCATGCTCGGTTGTGACGGACGTGGCAATTCATCAGCGAGGCAGCAGAGGTGGGTAAGCCTCTTTTAAATCGAAGTTTAAACTTAGAACAATTCAGTAGAGTTTACCATTACTGGTGTATGATTGGAGGGTTTCCTATTACACGTGTTTGTCTGGAGGGTTTCCCATTACATATGTTTGTCTGGAGGGTTTGCCATTATTGGATACACAACTGGAGGGTTTTCCATTACTGGTGTATGTCTGGAGAGAGAGAGAGAGAGAGAGAGAGAGAGAGAGAGAGAGAGAGAGAGAGCGAGAAAGAGAGAGAGAGAGAGAGAGAGAGAGAGAGAGAGAGAGAGAGAGAGAGAGAGAGAGAGAGAGAGAGAGAGAGGAGATACATTTTCCTTGTATATGTCTTTAGGGTTTTCCATTTCTGGTGTATTTTTGGAAGATTTATTTTCAAAGGCTCCGTCCGGAAACAATTGTCGCTTGCCAAAGCAACCGCTGTGCTGTGCTCAGGTCTATAATTTTATATTTTACTTAGAAGAGATTATAATTCTAAGGTCCTATCAGGAAGGACAACTCGCGTTTCACGATTTCTGAGTTTGATATACTAACAACTCGGCCACTCACTCTTCTTTATATAGTATGCAGTATATAACATCACGAGAAGGCCGGGGAAAACCATGTGATTACATTATTACTTTTCCTAAGACTGCACTGGTCTTTGCAATACTATAGATAACAATTACTTGTTCGACATTACAAAATGCAGTGATTGTCAGCTAGTTGTCGTCACCATATTTCTCTCTTTTGTGTATGTGTATGTATGTATGTGCATATCTGCGTGTGTATGTATATATATATGTATATCTCTGCGAGGATGAGTTAACTACCTAAGATGCAGGTTAAATGTAAGCAGCTTCAGAAGAGTGGTTTGAAGTCAGAGAATATTGTATAAGCAACTTCAGAAATGTGGAATGAAGTTAGATAACATTGTGTAATCAACTTCAGAAAAGTGGGTTGAGGTTAAAGGAACTACAGAAAGGTAGGTTGAAGTTAGAGGACATTGTATGAGCAACTACAGAAAAGTGGATTGAAGTTAGAGAACATTGTATAAGCAACTACAGAAAAGTGGGTTGAAGTTAAAGAAATTGTATAAGCAACTACAGAAAAGTGGGTTGAAGTTAAAGAACGTTGTATAAGCAAATTCAGAAAATTGGGTTAAGTTAGAGAACATTGTACAAGGCAGAAAGAGATTACAGTGAATTCATACAATAACTGACTATGACAAAAGGAGTCAAAGGTTTGATAAGTTGCTCAACGCACAAAGAGTTAAAAGATCACAGGTGACAAGATAGTAACCGAAAGAAATTGCTACAGCAAACGGCGCCCTCACACCAAGATATTCATACATACATACAATCATTATAATTAAAGCAACTGACCTGTGTGGCACGTGCCTCTGACCATTAAGCAAGGCCATGATGACGTTTCCCAGAGCTGACAGGCTGAGTGACACATTGTTTGGGTCCTTGGATTTGGAGGCAGTGCCGAGGTCAATCAAGTGAAGTCTGGATCTCCCGCCGGCAACTGGAAAGGAATTGTGAGAGTGGAGGTATAATGAGGGTTAAGACATGACAGGAGAAACATGGTTTCTAAAACGTTAGTAAGTCGCGGTTATAGCTTTACGGCAAAGGGCCGTCCCCTTTATGCTCCGTTCCTGTACCAGTGAATATCACACAACATGTTCCTCACTGCTCTATGTGTAAAGTGAAACAGACAGGGGTCTCGACAAACGAACAGTTCGCACGGGTATACTATACAAGAGAATGCCAAAACAAAAGTCCATCACGAAAAATACAGTTCATCGTTGATGGAAGCGGCAGTCACTAGCAAAACCAGCAGCCACACATTACTGCATAAAGCAAACCCAGTTTGTTCAGCAACTAGCCGGCCGCTATTTTACTGTACGCGCAGTTCACGCTACAAACAACCGCGAACAGATGTAAAAGCACTCCACATGAAATTCTAAAACGTATCAACAATAAGTCTTTTTAATTTATCTGAATTCTTAGGTCGATGCAACCTAAAATGGAAACAAGGAAATGTTCTTGGAAGTAGAGTTCAATTTTCTTTGAAAACGGAAGAGACCAATATCACTCCAGCGACAAAGATCCTTGTACGTAAGGTAAGGACCCTTTCCCGTGTTTAGGGCATACGGTGCTTGCCCTATATTTATTTAGGCACACGGAAACTCGATGAATGATGTGGTGAAAATCACACTGACCGCCTTTACTTTCCATGGTATTTTATGGTACCCATTTTAGGTTGGATCAATTTGAGAAGTCCAGATAAAGTGGAATGACTCAGTGGGAATTTAGAACACGTGAATACCGAGTCGACAGTCAAGCGTGCTAGCAGGGGCACTACTGTAGCCTTACTGTAGCACACACACAAATAAACTCGAAGTAATATAGGGTGTATTTTTAATGATTGTGCAGTGTTTGATAATATTGCCGGTCCAAGTTTTGTTGTAATCACCCTCTGTAAAGTTCATGCAACATAATAGGTAAATACAAAACTTGGACCGGCAATATTTTCAATACTGCACAGTCATTAAAAATATACCCTGTATGGTCCAATATAACAAAAAAGGGTCCTAGATTTCCCAGTAAAACAGAATGAACACAGAACATCTGAAACTGCTATCACTTGGCGCTGTACGCAGTGTTTGAAGACGCCAGCAGTTGTGAGTTGCTTCTCATTACGTAGAAGGCGCCGGCCTGCCTGCATGATAGATCACTGAAAAACATCGAAACTGAGAAACCGATTGCAGGGAAATTTGTCTGTCTCGGGAAAGAGACAACAATTCTAACTAGAATGTATCACCGAGGAATATAAATAGCACGAAGACTGAAAGTAGTACTACTGAAATATTTCACCTTATAGCAATGTTGTAGGCTTTCTAACAGGCAACCGAAACTACGTGAGAAATAAATCCACATGTATTAACAAACGCTGTCATCATTTGGTGGCCGAGCTAGCGGGTTCAATCCCTACACCGGTCAGTTGGACTAAAATGTTGACTGTTCGTCCTTGACGCGGGGACATAAATTAGAAATACCCCAGAAGCCGGAGTGAGTTCACCTGATGGTGAGGGGTACTAGTAACAGGGAAAGCTAATATACACCCAAAAATCAGTCTGGTGCACTAGAAGTAGTAGCCCATATATGCACAATGCTTGAATCAAAGCGACCAAACGAAAACAACAACAAAACATGTGGCACCGACAGCTCCTGTAGGTGTTCCTGTAGGTGTGCCTGTAAGTGTGCCTGTAGGTGTTCCTGTAGGTGTGCCTGTAGGTGTGCCTATAGGTGTTCCTGTAGGTGTTCCTGTAGGTGTGCCTATAGGTGTTCCTGTAGGTGTTCCTGTAGGTGTTCCTGTAGGTGTGCCTGTAGGTGTTCCTGTAGGTGTGCCTGTAGGTGTTCCTGTAGGTGTTCCTGTAGGTGTTCCTGTAGGTGTGCCTGTAGGTGTGCCTGTAGGTGTTCCTGTAGGTGTTCCTATAGGTGTTCCTGTAGGTGTTCCTGTAGGTGTGCCTGTAGGTGTTCCTGTAGGTGTGCCTGTAGGTGTTCCTGTAGGTGTGCCTGTAGGTGTGCCTGTAGGTGTGCCTGTAGGTGTGCCTGTAGGTGTTCCTATAGGTGTGAGTCTGTAAACTAGCTAGTGTGCCATCTCTACTTCTCCCTGTTACTTCTATAGTAAGCAAGCAAGCCATGTTGCCACAAGCAAGTCAAGTACCATGCTGCCACCGCAAGTCAAGTGCCATGCTGCCACAGCAAGTCAAGTGCCATGTTGCCACCGCAAGTCAAGTACCATGTTGCCACCAGCAGGTCAGGTCAAGTGCCATGTTGCCCCGACTTTAGGCAAACTGTGTTTATAAAGCTAGGGTCAGCAGTAACACGTACTAGACACTGGTATCGAGGCTTCTCTTTTTGTCAATCTTCTTCTGTCCTTTATCACCCATTGGAGCATGGACCTGCAACCACCCCACTCCCTCCCGTCCTATCTTTTGCAACCTCACGAACACCCCCCCCCCCCCCCTCCCGCCATATTAATCATCAATGTCTATAATTCCCTTCTCCATGTTTTTAGACCTCCCAGTTCTTCTGCCCTAGGGCTTCCAGGCAATGTTTTCTAAAAAGTCCCACATGGTCGGTCTCTTTCCGCAGCGCGGAAAGCGTCGCACAAAGCACGAACTCAGTAGCTCTAGCGACGACCCACAGGAGTCTCCGAAAAATTTCACTCGTGAACCGAAGGACGCGGCCCGGAATCGAACCCACAACCTTCGGAGCCCGAGTCAAACGGCTTGACCACTTCGCCACAGAGACTCCCGCTGGGTTTTACTTAATGTGTGTCCCAACCTGTCTCAGCGTCTGTACCTCAGCTGACAATATGGAGACACCAGATGGTGTCTTTTTAGTTCTCCCCGAGAGCTCCATATTGGACATTCTCCCATGCCACTTTAGTTCTTCTATTCCATGTAGGCATCACTTAATACAGGATGTATTTTTAATGACTGTGGGGTTTTGAAAATATTGCCGTTCCCATTTTTGTATTTACAATTTATGTTGCATGAATTCACAGAGGTTGAATACAAAACTTGGAACGTCAATATTTTCAAAAAACCCACAGTCATTAAAAATACACCCTGTGCACGTTTGTAGTTTAATAGTGATGATTTGAGTCCTTCTCCGTGTTTCTGATCCATACAGAAGTACACATTCAACTTTAGAGTTAATTGATTGAGTTCCATGAGATGGTTAAACTTCTGAAGCCACTTCCCGTATCTGCCACTGGTTTATATAGTTTTATAGTTATATAGTAATTTTCCCTATACAACCTCCTTTAAGGTGACATATTACACAACAAGTCTACTACCATTCGTAACCTTTACGCCAGAGAGCCGGCGCTACCATATTAACAACATTTAAGTCATAACCGTGACACACCCCTACTTCCCATTTCCCACCATCCATGTTTGTTAGGCTCAACCCTACTTTTTGTTTAGCACCGAATCTGTTAAATATTCTAAGTTTAATGCTACATTTAATTTCTGTTGATTACACACAATTCTTAGTACCATGAAAGCTCATCTTGCTTGTTTCACTCGTGTGTTCACATCCGAATCTGGTCCCACATCTGTGTTTACGTGGCTATCTAAACAGGTGTGTGATTCCGTCTTTTGAAGTCAGCTTTCACCAAGTGAGATCGGGCAAGCTTAGTTTATTCCCATTATCTTTGTCTTTCCCTTTGAACTTTTAGACTTGATTGTTGTGACTTCCCATCCAGCGTGTTTAGAATATCTTGCATTCGATTTCGTTGTAAGACAACAGTCTATTTTCATGCTTACTGATAAAATAATAATGTTTGCGAGTTGACTCATCAATAACACCACACGTGAGCAGAGTAAAGATAGATAAGCAAGGAATTTGAGAATCTTGCGTCGGGACGTTAAGTGTTTGGCCTTGGCATATCGTATAGTTCATGTGGCGAAGTGGACAAGTCATTTGACTCGGACTCCGAAGGTTGTGGGTTCGATTCCGGGCCGCGTCTTTCTTTTCAAGAGTGAATTTTTTCGGAGACTCCTAAGGGTCGTCGATGGAGCTACGAATTTCGTGCTTTGTGCGACGCTTTTCGCGCTGCGGAAAGAGACTGAGCCATATGGGATAAAAATCCGGTGCAATAAAGTCGACCCTATCGACTTTTAAGCGACTTGTTTATGCCTTAATGAGGGGAGTTGATTAGTTCTCATCTTCGTCGCCGTTCATCCACAGATAATTCAGGCAATTCATATACAATTATGAAAATAGAATGCTGATATTACTGGGGACTGAACTTAAACCACTGTCAGTGTAAGTAAACACACTAACCTCTATGTCACTCCGGCTCCAAGAGAGTAATTTTACAGATAACTGATTCAGTGCCGTCATATGTGAGCTCCCATTTGGACAGAAGGAAGATATATCGCCATACGTGGGTCATTTGTTTTGTTTCATGGTATCTTCCGTAATTTAAATATTGACTGAACTGAAACTTACATTATAATACTTGTTTATTTGATTGTTTACCATGTTTGGTCCAAACCTACTTTTTGTTTGGTTTTGAATCAACTAATAGTGCATGACGGTAATTGTTTTAACATAGTCAGCGGGGAAGAAAGGTGGCTAGTCTTTCCCTGTCTTAGCGGATGACGAGGGCAGGTATGGAACCCTCATCGAACCGGGCTCATGTCATTATCAGCGTTGCCTCCCAGCGATTACACTAACCAAATAATATAGGGTGTGTTTTTAATGACTGTGCAGTGTTTGAAAATATTGCCGGTCCAAGTTTTGTATTCACCCTCTGTAAAGTTCATGCAACATAATAGGTAAATACAAAACTTGGACCGCAATATTTTCAAACCTGCACGGTCATTAAAAACTCACCCTATATAAACAGCATAAAGTTTATTAATAGATCAGATGAGATTTGGGTTCGAGAATCACGACTATCAATTATTAATCCATAACAGACACCGAAGAAGACATAGAATGTTATCGTACATAATTGTGACGGTTGATGCTGTCTTACTGAAGTAATGCAAGTTAGCAGATTCCCCTGTCCACTAAGCATACTCATAAATACCACATTTCTGAAACAAATTTTGTGTTGTTGCATATCCTTTTGACATGACATCGCTGTCAACACCACCATTTTACTGCTGTTGTTGATGTCTTGGCAAGTTTACGTTCAGTAGTTTGCCATTGCTTTCTGAGCGACCAGCTTCCATACCAACTCGTTAAAACCCAGCCTGCTGTCAAATCGGTCGCCGCTGTGTTTCGAACTCTGGTAGCGTGCTAACGAATCGCGTTCGTAAATCCTTTGCCACGGAGTTATAACTAGGTGAATTTTCTCTGAAATATATTTAGAATATAATTCTAACGATTCACAGATTGCATTCGTGTTGAGCAAAAAAATGAGCCCAGGGGCGCTGGCTCTTTAACTACTCTTAATTACAGACAACAAATGTAGTTTGTTGACAGACTTCAAACGAGTGGGGGAAGGGGGAGACTAATAACTACCTGGAATAACCACAAAGAGGTCGGGTGATTGGAAATTGTTTGCAGTATGAACTGTCTGTTGTTTACAGTTGCTATAGACAATTAACAGCCTGAAAGCTGCAGTCTGAAGCAAAGGTTGATGAATTAACTCGACTGTGGCTTGTGTGATGTTGATTCATGTGTGGTTGCGGCAGGCGTGACCACCCGCGGCGACGACCTACGCATGTCTGTAATTAGTTCGTTATTGGGGCAACCAGAATTCTTATATTTCGACATCTGCTTAGAGTGCAGAGATGTTAATTATAAATGAAGACATTGCCAACTGTTAGCATAAATGGAGACACTGTCAATAGTTAACACACATAGAGCCACTGTAAACATTTAACATAAGTAGAGACATATTCATCAAGATGCATAAATAGAATGTTCAAGGAATGACATAAATAGATACATCTTCACTGATTGACATAAACAGAGACACTACCAACAGTATCAACAGTTAATATACATAGAGACACTACCAACAGTATCAACAGTTAATATAAACAGAGACACTACCAACAGTATCAACAGTTAATATACATAGAGACACTACCAACAGTATCAACAGTTAATATACATAGAGACACTACCAACAATATCAACAGTTAATATAAACAGAGACACTACCAACAGTATCAACAGTTAACATAAATAGAGACACTACCAACAGTATCAACAGTTAATATAAACAGAGACACTACCAACAGTATCAACAGTTAATATAAACAGAGACACTACCAACCGTATCAACAGTTAATATACATAGAGACACTACCAACAGTATCAACAGTTAATATAAACAGAGACACTACCAACAGTTAATATAAACAGAGACACTACCAACAGTATCAACAGTTAACATAAATAGAGACACTACCAACAATATCAACAGTTAATATACATAGAGACACTACCAACAGTATCAACAGTTAATATAAACAGAGACACTACCAACAGTATCAACAGTTAATATAAACAGAGACACTACCAACAGTATCAACAGTTAATATACATAGAGACACTACCAACAGTATCAACAGTTAATATAAACAGAGACACTACCAACAGTATCAACAGTTAATATACATAGAGACACAACCAACAGTATCAACAGTTAATATAAACAGAGACACTACCAACAGTATCAACAGTTAATATAAACAGAGACACTACCAACAGTATCAACAGCTAATATACATAAAGACACTACCAACAGTATCAACAGTTAATATAAACAGAGACACTACCAACAGTATCAACAGTTAATATACATAGAGACACTACCAACAGTATCAACAGTTAATATAAACAGAGACACTACCAACAGTATCAACAGTTAATATAAACAGAGACACTACCAACAGTATCAACAATTAATATACATAGAGACACTACCAACAGTATCAACAGTTAATATAAACAGAGACACTACCAACAGTATCAACAGTTAATATACATAGAGACACTACCAACAGTATCAACAGTTAATATACATAGAGACACTACCAACAGTATCAACAGTATAACATAAAGAGAGACGCTGTCAACAGTTAACATAAATATAGACACTGTCGACAGTTAACACAAGTACAAACATAGTTAATGGCAAAACGGTAAACAATCAACTTAAAAAGAGGCATTGTCATAATTAACCTAATATAGGCATGATAAGCTGTAAATATAAATAAAACCACAATTGTTAACATAAAGAGAGTCACATTTAGTAGTTACCACAATAGAGACACTTTTAGCAGTCAATACATACAGAGATGTGTTAAGCGGTCAACATAAACAGAGAAACATTCAACAATTAACATAAACAGAGAGACTTTCAACAGTTAACATAAGCAGAGACACCCTCATCAGTTAACATTACAAGATACACATTCAGTAATTAACTTAAAATGAGCCTCTTGAATATATAAACAAAGACACATTCAACTGTTAACATAAACAGAGACACATTCAACAGTTAACATAAACATTGACAAATTCAACTGTTAACATAAACAGAGACATATTCAACTGTGAACATAAACACGCTGAACAGTTAATGTGTGCGGGCTGTTGGTTTTGCTAGGACTTCTGTTTGTTCCACTTTCCACACGGGACAGCGCGGAGCATTTTGTGTGGTTTTCGTTGAGCACAGGAACGGAGCAATTATGGGGGTGACCCGCTGCCGTGAAGTTGGAACTGCGACTTGGAGATACGTTCAACGGGTATCATGTACATATTCACATCCAAAAGTTAACATACTCAGAGACACGGTCAACAGTTATAATAAGCACAGTCAACAGTTATTATAAACATAATCAACAGTTAACATACTCAGAGACACAGTAAAAAGTTATAATAAACACAATCAATAGGTAACATAAAAAACGCCACGTTAAACAGTTAACATGAACTAACACATATTTAACAGTTAACATACACAATTAGCAGTTAACATAAACAGAGACACGCTCAACAGTTAACATACCCCGAGACGCATTCAACAGTTAACATAAAACAATTTTTAACAGTTAACATAAACACACTCAACAGTTAACATAATCACAGCCAACAGTTAACATAAACGAATTCAACAGTTAACATAATCACATTCAACAGTTAACATAAAAACATTCAACAGTTAACATAAACACATTCAACAGTTAACATAAACACATTCTACAGTTAACATAGACACATTCAACAATTAACATAAATACATTCAACAGTTAACATAAACACATTCAACAGTTAACGTAAACACATTCAACAGTTAACATAAACACATTCAGCAGTTAACATAAACACATTCAACAGTTCACATAAACACATTCAACAGTTCACATAAACACATTCAACAGTTCACATAAACACATTCAACAGTTAACATAAACACATTCAACAGTTAACATAAACACATTCAGCAGTTAACATAAACACATTCAACAGTTAACATAAACACATTCAACAGTTAACATAAACACATTCAGCAGTTAACATAAACACATTCAACAGTTAACATAAACACATTCAGCAGTTAACATAAACACATTCAACAGTTAACATAAACACATTCAACAGTTAACATAAACACATTCAGCAGTTAACATAAACACATTCAGCAGTTAACATAAACACATTCAACAGTTAACATAAACACATTCAGCAGTTAACATAAACACATTCAGCAGTTAACATAAACACATTCAACAGTTAACATAAACACATTCAACAGTTAACATAAACACAGTCAACAATTAACATAAATAGAGCCACCCTCAACAGTTAACATGAAGGACAACAGTAACATGTAACACAACCCCGACTATTTCTCCGAAGAAATACCATTGCTGAAAACAAACATATTACAAGGGGAAAACATACTCTCCCAAATCCTCCTCAGGGACAATGAAACGCTTACAGTTCTGCAAAGTCAATCGCCGACTTAAATACGTAGGAGATTTATGTGTTTCTTCCATCCGCCACTTATAACTGCCATCCTACCTGGTATTCCTGCTTGTCGGCGCCCTGTTACTTAAACTTAATAGAAAAATGATTATAGCTGTCGTCCGTTTTGTACATCAACTTAATTGATTCTTGGTGTAATAGGTTGGAGCTGATTTTTTACTGCCAGCAGTTGGGAACTGTATTTGTAGATGGCGCTGTCTAACATCTACTTCAGCTAAGAAATCAACATGGCGGTTTCATGCAAGTGTAATAAAAGTCAGCTTCTCGCGAGTTGAAGATGTATATGGTTTCGCAGATGTTACGGATTGTGTTGCAATGGGAATGGGAACTTCGGGAAATGCACCGCAAAACATTACTCGTAGCTTGAAGGGAAGAGAATATGGGAGATGTTTTATCAAAGAGGAGCAGTTTATTGTATGGGATTCCACGTACTTAAGTTCATAGAATATGATGTACATGTTTAAAAGTAAAAAGAACAGGGCAAAATTAACTCTTTTTGAAAATTGTAATTGCATCCTGTAGATAGGATAACATATGTTGTATATCCTTTGCAGGACTTTGCGATAAATTCCGACCTCAGGTTGATTTTCAAAGCAGTTTTTATGTTTTGTAGTTTGCCATTGCTGTCTGAAGGAGACATCAACGTTGAAGTGTAATTAACCGGTGATAGGGATGTACCCGCTACCCCGCTGTCAGCGCAAGCGCACAACACTCCCCGGCCAGGCAAGCCTCTAAGGATATTGGAAAAAAAATACCCCGATAATAGTACAAGTCTTTCTCTGGAATTCATAGGGGAAAAAGAAATAGAGAGAAACATAATAACATGAGGAGAAGAGATTTAAAGACAGATGGATAACATATGGTGAATTTTTAATGACTGTGCGGTGTTTGAAAATATTGCCTGTCCAAGTTTTGTATTTACCATCTGTAAAGTTCATGCAACATATTAGGTAAATATCTTACACAAAACTTGGACCGGCAATATTTTCAAACACTGCATAGTCATTAAAAATATACCCTGTATGAGAAGGAAACTGGGGAAGTTGGAGGAGACAGCAGACGACGGGACGGCTTGGGGGTTAAAGGGCAGAAGTCGACGTGGGCGCTCCAGTGGGGGTTAAAGGGCAGAAGTCGACGAGGAATTGCAAGATTGATTCTGTGGTAGGGGTGTCAGTTAGTCGACAGATCATCCTCATTGCACATCGAATCATTCGGTCCATGCTCGGATCCCCTCCTCAGTAAATCCCGCAGCGTGTTGTGGCTAACGACACCAGGTCTGTCTTGGTTTATTAATCTTGTTTGACTTCCTGCAAAATGTTCTTGTTTGGCCACACCTCTTTTAACTTGCTGTTCCCGCAATTTGACCATGGTTGTAGATTCAGTCATCACTTGGTTTTCACAAACGTATTATTTCTCGCAGAGCATTACGTATATCAGCCTGGTCCGTGGCTCGTCCGCCCTCCACGGTAGCTTTACCTGCAAGCTTGTCGGCCTGCTCATTTCCTTATATACCCATATGCCCTGGCATGAAAATGAAACTGATCTTTGCTAGAGTGGTAGGGATGTCAAGCGACATCATCCAGTGACATTTTCTGTGCAGAAATCCATAACAGTCTTTCGAGTTTTTTTTTATCTAGCAGAAACCAGCTGTCCTGGATCAGTTGTTATCGTGTGCAGATTGTCTATGCCATCTTGAGTCTACCAACACCAGGACAAGAGAATATACTGTGCGAACATGTGTATATTTCAGTTTGAAGGATTTATCTAATTAATTCACGTAAGTTGTGTGATTTCTGCAGTATGTACCTGACGAGATGCAGCGAAATATGCCAGGCAATAAATCGTGCAATCTATTGTTTGTGTCTTCGTTATTCAAATTCATCACGGGAAAACATTGTCAAGAGAACTATTGTCTATGCCATCTTGAGTCCACCAACATCAGGACAAAAGAACTATTATCTATGCCATCTTGAGTCCACCAACACCAGGACAAGAGAACTATTATCTATGCCATCTTGAGTCCACCAACACCAGGACAAGAGAACTATTATCTATGCCATCTTGAGTCCACCAACACCAGGACAAGATAACTATTATCTATGCCATCTTGAGTCCACCAACACCAGGACAAGAGAACTATTATCTATGCCATCTTGAGTCCACCAACACCAGGACAAGAGAACTATTATCTATGCCATCTTGAGTCCACCAACACCAGGACAAGAGAACTATTATCTATGCCATCTTGAGTCCACCAACACCAGGACAAGAGAACTATTATCTATGCCATCTTGAGTCCACCAACACCAGGACAAGAGAACTATTATCTATGCCATCTTGAGTCCACCAACACCAGGACAAGAGAACTATTATCTATGCCATCTTGAGTCCACCAACACCAGGACAAGAGAACTATTATCTATGCCATCTTGAGTCCACCAACACCAGGACAAGAGAACTATTGTCTATGCCATCTTGAGTCCACCAACACCAGGACAAGAGAACTATTGTCTATGCCATCTTGAGTCCACCAACACCAGGACAAGAGAACCATCATGTTTTGGTCACGTCATGAGAAAAAAAAGGTACGTAGACAGCTGTGGCAACCGAGGTGATACACGGTGATATAGACATATGTTGACAGAAGGAGAACATTCTGAAGTGATTGACAAAGTGACACAGTAGATCGGTCATGAACATCGATGACACAGAGATAAATAAAGAGAAACACATATTGATTTATTTGGTTGTATCGGGATTTGAGATTTAAATATTGAGCACAACCCACTACTGGCAACGTTATCGTATTCTATCACTCTTCACAGATACGCAACCAATTGTCTCAATACAGAATAGCAAAAGCGGTGCCGAAATGTTGCCTTAAAGAGCGGCACTCCGTGGACTATGTTAGATATTAAACAGATTTTGTGTGAGTGCATTTTCTCGCTTTGAACTCAAGGGTACTCCATCACGTGCTGCTACGTCTAATGCACTGGACTAATTTTTGGGTTTTATGATTAGCTTTCTCTAGGCTTTCATTTTTCCTGTATTTAATTCTTCTTAGCCCTCTTCTCTCCCTTCCCTCCCTCCCTCCCTCCCCCCCCTCTCTCTCTCTCTGTTCCCCACCCCCTATGAAACGCAGACTCACGCCTTGCCCTGCCTCCCATGAAGATTCTCATCATTGGTTAGACTTTGCAGCCAAGGTTATCCACCGGACGAGGTAGTCAACCTCAACGCTAACTCTCCTTATTCGCCTATTACGACACGCTTGGTAGGTTACAGATTATGTAGTGATTACCTTAGGGAGGGAAGAGTTTAAACACACGACCAATCCGTGTTTTACATTGCAGTTTGTCACAAACGCTATCAGCCGCAACAGCTGGCCCATGCCGTAACAAATCGCACAGAAAATCCACAATTAACACACAGCCTGCAATGTCGCCCGGAAACATAATGGACGCAAAAATAATTGTACCCATTAACATATACATGATTGCTTTCTGTAAGGTCACGGCATGTTTGATGGGATGGTGGGCATGTTTAATGGGATACTGCAGCAGATGCATGTTGTGGGGTGTGTTAGTTGAGCCCATACACATGCTATCTTCTTCATTGTTTTGAGTACGTGGTTATAACAGCGTAGGGGAGGCAAAGTCGAGGCAAAGTCGTTAACCTTGAATTACAGACAATTCAACTCCATACCCTTCTTCGGTTTCCATGTTTATTGGGTTCTCATATCAAACGAAGGCATAGCAGTATACTCCAGTTGGCTGACAACAATTGAGATTTATAAAAACACAGTTCCGCTAACATTCCAGATGTATCCCAAACATGCGACCGGTCCGATGGTTACCTACTGCGGTTACTAACCTCTGACCACTCTGTCGTCACACCACAACCCCCCCCCCCCCCCCCCCCCATAGCTACCTACTACTATGGTGTTTACCCGTGCACTGCTCCATAACAAAACCTTTATGTTGCGCACCTAAATTCCCCCCAACTCCTATAACTCTGTTATATGGTATCAAAATAAAGTAACACACATGTGTTCTTCAAGATTCTAGCACATGGCTCGTGGGTAAATTGATTCCTTTAATTAAATACAGAAATATCAATGGTAGGGAATTCGTGGGGTAATTGAAACAGAAGGTGAAATTAATTCATAGATATTGATCAGAATTCATAGAAGTATAAGAAACAAGTAGGAATACAAGTATATACTAGTAAAATAGTAAGTCCAAGCAGAAATGCATGTTCTTTACAGGACGTCACTATCAAGCCTAACATTTATTGGCTATTTGTGATTTTCTAGAAAATTTGACGTCCAATAATTTGCCACTGATTTTTGAACGTGGACGCAGATGAGAATGGAAATCAACGCAAATGAATATGCTCCCAAATCACCTGCGCCTGACTTCGAGACCGAAATGTCAGAATTGCGAAACTGCACTCGTTAATTGTAAGCCACCGACGCGGACGAAGTAGTAAGTAATGGACCCTGTTACACGCCTTCACGCATACTGGGCATATGGTGCTAGACCCATCTTTGTATAGACCAACCGGCACGCCAGAGATTATTTGGTCAATATTACCTCGGCCGCCTTTACGTCCCAAGGCATTTCATGGAACCCATGTTTAGTTGGGTTGACTTGGGAGCCAGATCGAAATTTTAAAAAAAATGTGTTTTGATGCCAACACGAACCCATGACTTCCAGGCCGACAGAAGAGCGTCTAGCCACAACGCTACCTGGGCTTTCTGTACCAAATATATACTAGATCTGTGGTTCTCAACTGGTGGGGAATTCCCCCTCCCACCCCAACCTCCCAGGGGGAATTTTTGGGTTTCTGGGGGGTGGGGGGGGGGGGGGATTAAGATTATTTCAAGATCGCGTTAATACAAGAACCGATTACTTGATATTGTTTTTCCTTCCATACTTTACGGTTCTGTACTTCTCACCTTTCTGAAATTCGTTTTATGACGTAAGTAGACCCGCAAATCACGTTTTATGTAGACGTCGAGACTTGTTCTAGTATGTGTTATTAAATTTAGCTTTCATTTTTACATACACTGTGTAGAGGCGGGGGGGGGGGGGGGGTTATAGGGAGGAACTAAGAAAGGGGTGAGGTGGATGACATTCTGAGCATATGGTGAAAGGGTGCATGGACCAAGAAAGGTTGAGAACCACTGCCCTAGACAATATACACACTGAAAGCCGTAATGGTGACACCAGGATTCGAACCTACCGCCTGGAAATGACACTGTCTCAGTGAAGGAACTAGTGTGCATTGACACACGGTCAGCTAGACATCTCCAGTGTTTCGTATCTTTATTTCTTTCCTCAACCTGAGTGCGTCAATGTTGCGAATTTAATTATCACTAAATACACTGTGGTTCCAATATTTATAGGAAATACTACAACAGAATATGGCGTGGATATATTACACCTTCTAAAGCATTGTACAATAAAATAATGTCAGAGCAGTGAATGTAGCGGCTGGTATAAGCATAAGAACTTGTATAAAATAACACTAGAGCGAGGATTGTGGTTGCTGGACTTAAGTATAACAACTTACATAAAATAACATAAGGGCGGCGATTGTTAGCTGCTGGACTAAGTATAATAGTTAAAGTTAACTGCATACCCTTTACAGGACGTTGCAGTCAACACCAGCAGTCTTGCTGTTGTGATCTCTTAGTAATTTTACTTTCAGTAGTTTGCCATTGATTTCTGAACGAGTGGCACCCATACCAATTCGTTAAAAACCAACGCAACGCGATCTGCTGCTAAATCGCATGCAGCTGTGTTTCGAACGCGGGTATGCGGCATCACGAACCCCGTCCATATTTCTTCGCCACGGAGCCGGCAAGTATAACAAGTTGAATAAAATAACATGAGAGCGGGGATTGTAGCTGCCGGACTAAGTATAATAACTTGTATAAAGATAACATGAGAGGGTCAGTCTTGGCACAGTTCACGAACTTTACTTCTCTGCCTTCCCCTTGTTCTGTTCCGTCAATCTTGCCAGTTGTAACCAAGTTCTCTGGTTTATTTATTCTTACAACGCCCACAAACAAAAAGTAAATTTGATTAAAGATCTGCTTTCCACTTTTAGTGTGCGCAAACACAATTCTCAAACCAGAATATAATGAGTTGACGTCATTAGTTTCGAGCATTCCTTATTAACACATAACTTTTGATTTATTTTTAACTTTTAAAATCATTTGCACTGACAATAATATTTATTTACATAAGCTGTTTATAATACAGTATTATGTCTCATCATTTCTTGTATTATTTATTTCATCACACGAATACTCTGTCTTTCCTTCTCAAGTTTCATCACATGCCTATCGATAAGAGCACTCGCTCTTAAACTTCCGGTGTGCTGCTGCCGTGGTGACGGATTCAACCCCTACACCGGTCCGCTGGACTAAAATGTTGACTTCTCGTCCTTAACTTGGAAACTTAAATTACAAGACCCCCAGAAGTCGGAGTGGATTAATTTGATGGCGAGGGACACTGGTAATAGGGAATGCTAATCCACACACAAAAATCAGTCCAGTGGACCAGAAGTAGTAGCACGTGTATGTACTACGCTTGAGTTCAAAGCGAGCGAACACACACACACACACACACACACACACACACACACACACACACACACACACACACGCACACACACACACACACACAAAATCACTGTTTTTGGCATCGTATGTAAATGCAACATGCACAATTGATGAATGAATGATGAATGATTGGAAGGGCCGAATGTAAGACGGGCCTGTGTGCCCAATTTGTGACCCTTTGAAAATAAAATTCGTTCGTTCATTCGCTCGCTTTGTTTGCATGAGCTATTTCGTTTGACTGTTGTCAACAAGCAGGGGATGCCAATCCAACAAATCATCTCCTTGGCGTTGTGGCTACCAGGGGAACCTGTCTACATCTTTATGTTGCTTTCCTTCGAACTAAATGTGCCATATCACAGCCATATCTATTTACATTCAGACAGCCTGCTTCTAGTCTATCAGAGCGAGACGTGAGCGAGACAGCTTCTGTATGTCAGGGCGCCGAGATGTATTGATTGCGCAGGCGTATGTTTATGTGTGTGTGTGTGTGTGTGCGAGTGTGCGCGTGCGTATGTATGTATGTACATGCGTATGTGCGTTCAGGCAGGCAGGCAGGTCGGTAGGTAAGGTATGTATGTCTGTATGTATTTTGCAGTATGCACTGAACTAATAAAATAACTAGAGTCTTAATAATACCGCCTCGTATAAGATAAATTAGTAATTTCAAAGAGAAAACCAAACAAAACAGAAGGATTAACAGGAAATATGACATCTCGTATAGCCTAATACTTGTGTAATCATAACACACTCAAGACATTGATAAATGTAATAATTAATTCAAAACAACCTGGTCTAAAATAAATATTATCTCACCTATTAAAAGCACGAAAAATCCTTTGCGCAAGCTCTTTTCGAAAGAAAAATACTTCAATACGTTTGTGTGTCTATCGTCCGCCGTATGTCTCGGCGTTGTCTTTTCTTTATGTATTTTGTATCTAGGTAGAATGTATCCACTGACAAATACACAAGTGTGTATTTGTGGTTAGACGTCAAGGGGAAGGCACTGCTAAAGTCTACCAAATGACGTCACCTCTCAGCGCTTCAGTCCGACGTGTGAAAGTGTAGACAAGGTGATGGCAATAAATGTGCCTGCCAAACCTTGCTGGATTGTATCTGAACCATCGCTTTGGTGTAGGTGAAGTGGGAACTGCTGGAGACAGATTAGAGCGGCACGAGGGAGTTCTCTCAGGTACTCGGCTGTTTAAGTATCATGTCAAATCAGCAGTAATGAGGCTTAAGGTGAGGATGAATAGCCCACTAGTAGATGAACAGCATCGGGGCAACGAGGAATAGCCAAGAGACACACGCTGTAAACTTAATCACATAAAAGTGGACGATGATGCTGGCACTTTGTAAGTACCCGGGCTAGGCACCAGAAGTAGAGGGTGGAAAAGGATGTCTGGCGGGATCGCTTAACTCTTTCTATACGCGGCAACACACTAAAATTTAATTCTCTAATGCATACATTCTCCGTGACTAAAGAGTCGCGGACGCAATTCGTGGGGCCGTTTACCCGCGTTCGAAACACAGTTTCGACCGATTTGGCAGCAGACCGCGTTGCGCTGGAATTTAGCGTGTTGGTAAGGGAGTCGGTCGTTCAGAAAGCAATGCAAACTACTGAACGTAAACTTGCCAAGACATCAACGACAGCAGTAAAATGCTGCTGTTGACAACGATGTCCTGTAAATTAAAAAAAAAAGAAGTCAGTTGTATGTCCTTCACAGGACGTAGCAGTCAATCTCAGCTTTTTGGCTATTCGTGATTCCTGGGCAAGTTTTACGTTCAGTAGTTTGCCATTGCTTTCTGAACGACCGGCACCTATACCTTTTTCGAAAAAAACCAGCATCGCTGTGTTTCGAACCTTGGTATACGAGATTACGAATCGCGTCCGTAAAGCCTTCTCCACGGAGACGGCGAGACCTGTAAATAGGATACGCAAAAAAAAAAAATTGCATACATAAGCGCCATAAGTAGACGACTAAATCGGTATCTGATGGGATCTTTCTATGCTTCCTGTATCAAGAACGCCCATAGGTTTATTATCTACTTCATACACTACATTCTCCCTCTCTCGTTTTCTTTCTCCGTCCCAAGCAATCGTGACTTTAGTGTAGCAAATTTCCTGGTCAGAAGTAGTTAACAAAATAAATGCCAAGGTCTGAAGGTTGTTTGGTAACAACGTGATGAGTCCACAGTTAGGTTAATAATTAGAACCGTCTCATCTCATCTCATCATGTTTCTCTTGTACCTTGTGGTGTCGAGGTGAAGTATAAACAGCGGGAGAGTGCCCGATTATGGGCTTCATATATCGATATTCCCATGGACTCTGCTATTCCCTCCGTCCAACGTTTACGCGGTCGGCCTCTTCCTCTGTTTCCATCTGGTCTGTACATCATTGCTTGTTGTGGTATGCTGTTGACTGGTAACCTACTTGCAAGGCCAAACCATTTGACTTGCTGCTTTCTAATAAAATCTAGCGCTGCTTTAACCCCCACTTTAGTCCTGATTTCTTCATTTCTGATCTTATCTCTTCTTGATACGTTGAATTAGAACAGTGTGGGGTTTATATACTCACGCACGCACGCACTGTACGTCTTAAAAGCAGCAGCAGCAGTAGCATCAGCAGCAGAAGAAGAAGAAGAAGAAGAGGAAGAAGAAGAAGAAGAAGAAGAAGAAGAAGAAGAAGAAGAAGAAGAAGAAGAAGAAGAAGAAGAAGAAGAAGAAGAAGAACGAACGAACGAACGAACTTTAATTTTAAAGGGTCACAAATTGGGCATGCAGGCACGTCGTACGTTCAGCCTTTCCAGCCACTCATCTTTCGTACATCAATTATCTATTGTGTATGTTACATTCACACAGGAAAACAAAGACACCGTCAAATGAATGCTGTGAACATAAACAATTCATATTACCATGTTATGAGACAGGCATTGGGAGCGGCTGGGCGAGTGGCTAGAATACCGGATTTTCCTACGGTAGACCCGGGTGTCCTATGTTAAAATCCCGAGAGAAGACTGGACTCAACAAGCACATCTTTAAACTTATTATCTGTTGGGATTATTGACTGACTTTGGTCTACACTCCTCTCTTCTGTCTTCCCTTCCATATATCTATTTCTTTCTCTCTCTCTATTATTCCCTCAGCACATACTCCGACAACAGTTCCTTTCAACGATAAGATAAAAGATTTATTAATAAAAACTATTTCTGGTGTATGTATGGATATTGTCTATGTATTTTGTATGTTCTTCTAGTGTGGCTGCCAGATAAGATGTTGATAGATAGTCTCCGTGGTTTCTCTCGTCTCTTCTCTCAGCTAGAGTACAGGACATGACATAGATACAGAACGGTCTCACCCTGACAGCTCCGTCTGCTTGAGTCGGTAGATATATCCGTTTTTTGTAATGAAAAAATGTTCACCACTGTATGAATGTATTTAACCCGATCACCATATGCTGTCAGCGTAAACTGAATGGTTGTTATTATCTTATAGCGTTCTTAATTCCATCCTGGAAAACACATCGAGTTTCTATTGTTCTCTATTTTTGTCCTGTAAAAGTTCTACACTTAATTGATATAGGCACTTTGTATGCACCTTGCAACTCTACGATACTGAGTAATTTGAGTCTTTTTTCTTTAGTTTGGATGATCTCTATTTTCCATTCTCTGTCCTCCTGACTTATTAAGATGCCACTTCTTTTCCTTCCTTTCTTATGCACAAGTGTCGTGCTTTATTACTTTAAAGTGCTTTCTTGTGGATTATCAACACTGGGTGATCTTGACCACAGCCATCTGTGTAATCTCTTAGTTGATAAGTCCCGCACTGGTATGGAAACCTTATTTAGGCATCTATGTTCCTGGAATCGAAATAACACTTAGCGAATAACACACTATTATCCCCTCTTTCCATCATTAGGGACGTGTATTTCTATTCCCACTCAAGAACATATCTCCTTCAGGTCAGTTTGGAACACACACTAACTTTACACAAAGAATTGACCCTCTTTATATCGGTCATTTCTGCCGCATAGTCCTTGACATTGCTGGACACCTCACATCCAGACTGCATTATCATTGATTAGTGGAAAATTACCGCTCTGAACCGTTTCCATTCTTCATACATTCAGACCGCAATATGCTATCCAATAATGCTGTCTGCTTTTGTTGCAAACCCATTTTTCCACGCGACAGGTTACCTGTACTGTTGGCCTCCTTCTGGGGCTTGACCTAGAAACTCATGCGCCTGGTCACTCCTTTGTTGGTTAACCCTTTTCCTACCTGGTTAGTCGGGTATACAGTCGTCCATCTGGGAATCGTTAACTCTTCAGTATTTCACTACACCGGGTTTGAATCTCGGTTAGGTGTGGGTTTGTTTTTTTTCTGGCGGGGGCACAAGTAAAACTAACCTGCACAGTTCGCTGCGACTGCAGTAGCCAGGTGGCCTTAATTCCTCAGGCTCAAGACCACATACACCACAAAGTACTATATTGGCAGTAAATGACAGTACTGTGACAGTACTATGAGACAGGCAGGCAGGCGGCCAGACACACATACACACGCACAGGAATAAACACATACATACATACCCCCATACATGCTTACATCACTAACACACACTCACATGTATGCACCCACTCAATAGCGCACGCACAAATACACACTCCCCCGAGTACACATTAACTGACTCACAATCACAAACTCATTAACAAAAGTATACTTATAGTTATATGACAACAGCAGCGACAGAAGAAACAGATGCTGCTGCGGCGTTCTCTAGATATCATTTATTCATTTAAAATGTTAGCCAAGTCGAAGACCTGTTGAAGAAGTCTGATTATCTCCTCTTCAGTCTTCTACCCTCAGCAAGTATACTTTGAGTAGCAGTCTGTGCCACAAAGCCTGTACATACTTATGCCGTATTGTTTATCCTAGGATGCCCTCTTCATCTCTTGGCCTCATTTTCAGTAATAAACTCCCACATCTGTTATTGTTACCAAGCTAACATAACCTTTTTGTTTGTAAGATTTTCAATGGTAGTTAGTATATGATGGTATGCCTCTCTGGTCCAGAGATTACACGGCTTTCTCCGTAATCTCGTATACTCTCGTAAGTAACGTGACGTTGCGCGAGAATCGGTAGCGGTTCTCTCCGGGTCGGTAACTTACGGGGTATGTGAGCCAGCCGCTCAGAAAGAATTGGCAAACTACTGAGAGTAATCTTGCCAAGAAATCAACAATCAGTTGAAAGATGCTGATGTTGACAGCGATGTACTGTAAAAGGATATGCGGGAAACAAATATGGTAGTATACTCTCTCCAATATCTGTCATAATTTGTTCATTTAATGTCTTTTCTGTTTATCTTATTCTCTGCACCAAGCGATAACAGCACATCTTAAACACTTTCGGATCTTTTTGTTCATGTTTCACAGCCGTATAGTGCTACGGGCCAGATATAGCAAAGCCAAGTAAATACCCCTTTTTATCATTTTGCGGCAGATTGGATATGTGGTAGTAGCCTATATTTGTATGAACCGGCAACTGATGGATCAATATCACATTAGACACCTTTACTCTCCAGGGCACTTCCTGATACGCATTTTAAGTGGGATCAACCTGGAAGTCCAATTCAACTGAAAACATTAGAAATCCCCGTGTCAATGGGGATTCGAGCACACGAACACCGGGCTGGCAGACCATGGTCGGCTGGTTAATTTGCTTGTTCAGTACATCAAACACACACACACACACACACACACACACACACACACAAATAACGTTACAGAGGACGTGTCAAACAAACAGCACGTTACATAAACAGTGGCTAACCAACGATCAATACAAATTATAAACACAGAAAAAACAGAAAGACACAACAGAACGGAATTAAACTGGCTATTCAATAGCCAAGAAGATAAGATAGATGAACAAAACCTGCTCGTCTGACGATGTCATATACTGTCCACGGGGGGATAACGGATGAAAGAGAAGATGCTGTTTGTACTACTGTCGCATATCATTTGCAGGACGTTTATATCAAGGCTTGTTGATTTTGCTAGGCAATGTTACGCTCATTAGCTTGCCATTGTTTCATGAAAGAGAAGTCAAAGTCCAACACACCGGCGTAGAGAATTAAACTACTACCCCGTCATCAGCGCACAGGAAGTTTTAGAGTGAGTGCAATTAACCTTTCGGGGCCTCGCTGGCCTTTCCATACTACTGTATGTGAATCATCGGCACAGGATAACGAGCGTATAAATTAACCTGAGCCACGGAGATCTCGTTTCTTCGCACAATGTCTGAAGAAGTTTGTGACAACCGGGAAAATCAAGTGTGTTAGAGACAGAGTCCGACAAAGGGAAACATACCGGATGTGTTCGCAATACAGCACTGACGATGAAATTATCAAGAACACAGAGCAGAGAATAGATATTGATGGAAAAACATAATCTTCTGCACCGTTCAGTATAACATATGATGTTAAGTTATATCAAACTACCGACGAGCTCAAACGAGAGTGAAACTCGAGTCTAGTGCTTCCAATATGACGTGGACAAGGAATCGTACCGGGATACCATCAGCGTTACCAGTTGTGGGTTGTGTTCAATCTTCAAATCTCAATCCCGAAACAACAATCTATTTATCAATTGGACAACTTCTATACAAAATGTTGCATGCCCTTTGCACGACGTTGCGATAACACTTACGTTGGTTTTCTAGATACATTTACGTTCAGTACTTTGCCATTACTTGCTGAACGAGAAGTCAACATTTTAGTCCAACTGACCAATGTAAGGCTTGAACCCGATATCAAACAGCCTGTAACTTAAAATAATTAATGTCTGACTCAGAAAGAGTGAGGGTGATAAATCACTGTGGCAAAATGAGTGACAGTAACAGCTAAGATAGTTTGATGCAGAATAACCCGCAGGAGAAGTCAAAGCAACAATTAAGATTTAGTGAATTTATATCAATAGTGGTTGAATAGAAGGAGGGCAAGTATACATTCCAACAGTCCAGGTGTCAATACTGCACGATTGCGACTGAAATATCCCCGGATTACTCTCAGCAACACGCGGCAGCACTTTGAGATCATGTGCCCTCCTGTCCGTCTGTGCCTCCGTGACTGATGAAGCGGACCTGACCTGTGGTCTCCAGGTCTGACTGTCGCAGAACAGACAAACGAGCGAATCATGCCAACGGTTTCAAGATGGTCGGTGTTTATTTGGCACAAACGATGCACGCGATTCTGAGAGGGACCATCACTGACAATAAATGGCCACGAGGTTGGTCATAGAATGTTTACAGGGAAATCTGGGCTTGGGGGGTACCTCGGGGGTCGAGAACTCGTTCAGTCATCGGCAGTTTGCTGTAGGAAAGTGGAGTTGTGAATGACAAGACGTAAATGATCACAATCTCGGATTGAGGGATTGCGGTTTCCAGGATATGTCACTGCCTGCCAGTTGTTCTAGAGACCTCTGGCAGGCATTTGTCACGTGAGATGGGGTATGAAACAAACATTTGGTCTCCTCAGATACAGCAAAATATGAATACAATTTGGTGGAACTGCGGTAAAGCTGTGAAAGTGTAAACAATATAAAATGGCATAAAGTAGTGCAGCTTTACATAACAGAATTAAGACACATACAGGACGTTGCGGCGATTAGCCTTCATCAGCAAACAAACACATTCACAAACACAACATGCAGTCAAGGAGATCTCCTGTGACTACATCAGAAAGTGACGACAGGACGAGAAGAACAAAAGGATGAGAAAATGAAAGTAATGAAGAGAAAATGAGAATTGAAAAATTGAAAAACATGTGTATACACACCTCACAGTTCCGATCTGTAAACAGCTGTTGTTTACAGATCGGAACTGTGAGGTGAGTATAAACATTTTTTTCAATTTTTCAATTCTCATTTTCTCTTCATTACTTTCATTTTTTAATCCTTTTGTTCTTTTTGTCCAGTCGTCACCTTCTGATGTAGTCACAGGAGATCTCCTTGACTGTATGTTGTGTTTGTGAATGTGTTTGTTTGCTGATGAAGGCTAATCGCCGCAACGTCCTGTATGTGTCTTAATTCTGTTATGTAAAGCTGCACTACTTTATGTCATTTTATATCAGATACAGCAAGTTTGTCTACACGGATCGTTGAATGTGACATGATACACAAACACGTAGATACTTGCACGCACGCAAGCACGCACGCACGCACACACACACACACATATCTACCTATCTACCTTCTTGTCTGCCAATATACCTACCCGCCTACCTACATGCACACACACATACATACCACATACACACACTTACCTACACACATTTAGTTGCATGATTTTTACAGGGGTCGCAATCAACCGCAGCAGTTTTTTGGCCGTGTGTGATTTACGTGCATTGTTACGTTCAGTAGTTTGCTATTGCTTTCTGATCCACCGACGAGTATACCATTGTAATCAACGCATAGCGGCCTGCTTCCAAATCGCCTGCAGCTTATTTCGATCCCTCGACTCTGAATGCCGAATTGTTAAACACGTGTACTGTCCCTAAGCCACAGTGCCGGCTACCTACAAACATACATAAATGTGTATGCTCTAAGAATTCATGCATTATGTTCTGTCGGGGCAAGCTTTGATACAACACCTCACGTGCCAGGTGTTTATAAAATCCACTAACAGGTGTTCAAGTCCAGTGAGTTGTATTCATAGATCGTGATCCTCAAAGAGAAAATGCAAAGTATACTATGGACAGACAGAAAAAAAAAAAAAAAAAAACAACAAAACAATGAGCAAGTCCTGCAAGAAGCAGATGAAAACCGCAAACTGATTAGAGAAATTATACGTAGACAGTCTACCTTTTTTGGACACGTTATGAAAAGAAATAAACTAGAGAGCTTGGTGATAACTGGCAAGACTGAGGGGAAAAGAACAAGGGGAGGCAGACAAGTATATATCTGGATGACTTGACCACATGGCATGGTCGAGACAGGAACATGGAGCTGATCAACAAATCTTGTCATCGTACGAGAATGCGAAACAGGACTGTCCACGTTTATCAGTATGCTACATGATGATTATGATACTCAAAGGCTGTACACACTTTCGAACAATGAACGTAAGTATATTCCATCTATCTCTTTTCAACCAACCAACTTACAAGAACACCTGCCTATCAGTACATCAATATATCTAGAAAGAAACCAACTAAGCGATTGATCTACCTATGTATCAATCCACCTACCTACCTAAATTATCTAGTTATTTACCTGCATGTCTGTAAGACTTTTTGTTTGTTAATCTGTCTACCTATCTGTTCACCCGTCTTGCAGCCTAAAATGTTTGTTTATCTTTCTGTCTATCTGTCTACTTATCTGTACATCTGTCAGCCTTTTTCTTTCTCGATGTTTTATACCAAGCTTACCTAAGCCATGTCACCTATTGAAAACTCTGTGACATTACAAAGGCATCTTCTTTAGACTGATTACCAATTCTCGACCTACAACTACAACACACGGCTGTTACATTGCACCAACGAGATCTCCTTAATCGTAAAAAAAAACCCCCAACAAAAACAGAATCATTAACTGTCAAATTTCTTTCTTGTTAGCATATCCTTTACAGGACTTAGCTGTCAACACCAGCATCTTTCAGCTGTATGTTGATCTCTTGGCAAGATTACGCTCAGTAGTTTGCCATTGCTTTCTGAACGGCCGGCTCAGTATCCCGCAAGTCACGAGCGGGGGTCGAACCGTCTCAGCTCTCGCTCCGCTACGAGACTCTGCGTGATAAACGGGATTACAGAGAGAAAGTGTTGTAACCCCACAGCCAGAGAGACCGGCAACTGTCAAATGCACTTCATAATTCCAAGTAACTTTCCTATCGAGAGAGTACAGCTAATTGAAGACTTAATCAGCCGAGAGACAAGCACGTACATACGGATGCATTCCAAAACAAACAGAAGTGTGCCACAACCGTGAGGATGTTATCTTGTCTCCGGCGCAAAGCCTCTGAGGTAAGTGATTCAGGCTACACTTGGAAGGGCGAAGGGACAGGTGGAAGTTATCAGTATCTCTAGAAATATATGCTGCTCTTAAGGTGGTCTCAGGTGTGCTTGGAAGTCAGCAGGTGGTACAGCCAGCGTTCGGAAGGTGAGATTACAGTGTGGCTTCCTTAGAACAACAAGAACTTTCTAAAGGTGTAGGCTGATGACTTGGCGTTGCGTGGTAAGTCTTGGGCTGAGGAAACTGACAACATGGAGGCTATAGAGAACTGACAACATATGACTATAGGAAACTTGCAGCATATAGGAAAGCGACAACGTCTGGCTACTAGAAACTAACCATATGGCTAGAGGAAGCTGACAACATTAAGGCTATAGGAAACTATCAATATCTGGCTTTAGGCAAATGATAACATGATACATGAAGGACAAAAGAAATTAACAACATGATAGCTATAGGAAACTAACGACATGATGGCTATAGGAAACTAACGACATGATGGCTATAGGCAACTAACGACATGATGGCTATAGGCAACTAACGACACGATGGCTATAGGCAACTAAAGACATGATGGCTATAGAAAACTAACTATATGATGGCTATAGAAAACTAAAGACATGATGGCTATAGAAAACTAACTATATGATGGCTATAGAAAACTAAAGAAGAAAAAACTAAAGTTTTCTATAGCTATAGAAAACTAACTATATGATGGCTATAGAAAACTAAAGACATGATGGCTATAGAAAACTAACTATATGATGGCTATAGAAAACTAAAGACATGATGGCTATAGGAAACTAAAGACATGATGGCTATAGAAAACTAACTATATGATGGCTATAGAAAACTAAAGACATGATGGCTATAGAAAACTAAAGACATGATGGCTATAGAAAACTAACTATATGATGGCTATAGAAAACTAAAGACATGATGGCTATAGAAAACTAAAGACATGATGGCTATAGGCAACTAAAGACATGATGGCTATAGGAAACTGACAACATGGTGGATATAGGAAACTAAAGACATGATGGCTATAGGCAACTAACGATATAATGGCTATAGAAAACTAACTATATGATGGCTATAGGAAACTAAAGACATGATGGCTATAGGAAACTAACTATATGATGGCTATAGGAAACTAAAGACATGATGGCTATAGGAAACTAAAGACATGATGGCTATAGGCAACTAAAGACATGATGGCTATAGGAAACTGACAACATGGTGGATATAGGAAACTAAAGACATGATGGCTATAGGCAACTAAAGACATGATGGCTATAGGAAACTGACAACATGGTGGATATAGGAAACTAAAGACATGATGGCTATAGGCAACTAACGATATAATGGCTATAGAAAACTAACTATATGATGGCTATAGGAAACTAAAGACATGATGGCTATAGGAAACTAACTATATGATGGCTATAGGAAACTAAAGACATGATGGCTATAGGAAACTAAAGACATGATGGCTATAGGCAACTAACGATATAATGGCTATAGAAAACTAACTATATGATGGCTATAGGAAACTAAAGACATGATGGCTATAGGAAACGAACAACATGATGGCTAAAGGAAACTAAAGACATGGTGGCTATAGGCAACTAACGACACGATGGCTAAAGGAAACTAAAAACATGACGGCTATAGGAAACTGACAACATGGTGGATATATGAAACTAACGACATGATGGCTATAGGAAACTAACGACATGATGGATATATGAAACTAACGACATGATGGCTATAAAAAAACTGACATTATGACGGCTATAGGAAGCTAACGACTTTACGGCTATAGAAAATTTGACAACATGATGGATGTTGAAAACTAACGACATGACGGCTATTGGTAAATAACGACATGACGGCTATGGAAACCGGAACACGATGGCTATAGGACACTGAAAACATATGGCTATCGTCATCATGATCATCACTCTTATGCCGATAAACTTGGGCGGTCATGATTCACCATTTCACACAACCACCAGCAGCCTTGAATCTGGTCTGTGTTTTGTTTCAGATTATGCCAAAAGACCAAGCCATCCGGTATTTATATATATGTCATATATTTACTCTTTTCCTATCTGTCTACCAGTTGTCAACAAGTTTTCAAATCTATTTCTCAACGCGTGCTAAAAACGATCTTACCAAACTACAAAATGTAAACTTGCCTAGAAATCACAAACAGTAATAAAATGCTGGGGTTGACCGCGACGTCATGTAAAGGAAAAAACTGTAATTGTTGATTTTTTTTCTTTCTGATCTTGCAACTGTACCCGAGCAGCGGTAAATTGCGGCCTACTGTTTACGACTTGCAAGTCTAGAAAATCTTTAACCAGCACATCGTGCACAAGGGAACCTCCAGTTGTTTAGTTCTTATCCGAGAAGGTTGGACGTCTGATTTACTGCCCTGAAATCAGTGGGGACACAACGTCCTGATTGTTTTTAGTTTTTTTTTTTGTTTTTTGTTTTTAGAGGAGCACGTGGCATAAGTCCAAACAACAGAAGCATCTTGAGACTGCTTCTGAAAATCCTCTCTGTCTTCCCATAAGTAGTCAGTTTTCTAGCTTTAGTTTTGATAAAGGGTGACTTTATTTCCCTAGGATATCTTTAAGTGCCTCAGCCTCCTCGCATTAACCGCACATGGAGGTTCAACGCACGGTTAACTTCAGTCTGAATATATTTATAGAAAGAAATAGTCAACTTAAGGTTCTTGACACTTCCATAGAGTTGGTCCTCATATGGAGTGTTTGTTAAAGTTAGTTGCGTGCCTTTTACAGGACGTGACAATCTACCCCGACATTTATCGCCTGATTGTGATATTCTAGGACATTTTACGTTCAGTGGTTTGTATTGCTTTCTGAAAGGGCCGACACTCATACCATTGTGAAAATCAAAGCAAAGCGATTTGCTCCCATAAAGCCCGCGGGTGGGTTCAAATCCCGTATGGCGAGATTGTGAAACTGCGTCGACAACCCCCAAGTCAAAAGCGGTGTGTTTGTAGACCAAAGCTAATTGTTCTCCGATCTGCTTATGTTGTATACTTTTGCGGCAAATGTTTCGCTGCCATTTTACCAACCCCACAGACACATTCATCGTTGTCTCCTATCTTTAGTTTATTGAACATGTGGTATTTCATGTGTGGTTACATCATGTGTGGAGTCTGAAGTTGCTAGCTGCTCACTTCCATGGAGCTGGCAATATGCATTATCTGTCTCGTGGCCTGGGTGCTCTGATCCCCAGTTTGTTCTATAGGTGCTTCTTATCAACCTTTTGGCCCCATAGTAGTTCTGACTATATCAGGCTGAATTTTTCCATTTGTAACTACCATACGGAGTGGTCCTCGTATGTAGGGGTCATAGAAGTTTTTCAGCATTGTCTGAGAAGCTTGTACGCCCGCTCCACTACCTCAGGATCAAGGGTCTTTGGCGGTGGGGGGGGGGGGGGGAAAGAAAGGCATATAACCCAATTCTAGTTTTAAAACACACACAGCCCACGCCGTGAATCGAATCAGGTCTACACCAGCCAGAAGCGTACATCGTGACCACAAAGCCACTCCTCCCCTAGGTAATCCTTACCTAATTATAATTGCGATGTCAAAAATTAGTTTAAGTTTGCCATGTATTATTGACTATTACAAATGTTTATGATGCATATTGTTTCTGTGGTCGTCGTTGTTGTCTGAAATCAAGATTAGATTAAGATTCCAGAGTAAGATTTGCTTCATAAGTGATGCATGAATGAAATAATGTATGAGAGCAGATGGATCAGAAGGGCAGAATATCAGTCAGGCCTGCATGCCTAGTTCTTACCCCTTTTAATATAAAAGACCTATCCACTGTCACAAATTCTTTCATTTATACGCGAGTTATTATGTTAATCCCAACCACAACAACAGCAATAACAACAACATCATCAACAACAACATATGCATTATACTCGTACGGGAAATGTGCACAAAATCATTACTGAATGATTAATTATACTAATTGTTATTATGGCAATTATAATAAGACTACACAACAATACAGAAGAATATTTATAACGAAAGGATTTCTTTTTAAATTGGACAACATAATCGTTACTCAGATAGTGTTAAAAATCTTGCGTTTGTATCTATAAGGGTTGATAGTATCCTCGATTCACAAAGATTGCTTTGTGAGTGTTTATCCTATGCTTAGTTAGTTGCATATCCTTTACAGGACGTAGCAGTCAACTCCAGCATTTTCTTGGATGATTGTGATTCCTGGGCAAGTTTACGTTCAGTAGTTTGCCATTGCTTTCTGAGCGACCGGCACTTATACCATTGTAGGGAAACCAGCGCAAAGCATCTGCTTCCATATCGCCAGCAGCTGTGTTTAGAACACATTGCGTCGTTAACACTTTCGTCACAGAGCAGGCAATCCTAGGCTTGGGGAATATGTAAAATGTTTAGGCGTATGCCATATCTTGTCACATATGTAAACAATAGCCAAAGGTAATGTGGGACTCCTAGAAAGAGGGTTTCAGTTATGTGATGTAATGAGCGACCAATAAACAAATGCCGAAGTGCGTGGTACGGAATAAGGTAAAACTGCACAAAGACGTTTTGAACGTCCTTCGGAGACATTTAAAGAGTCACTGAGGCATGATGATTAGAGCGTTTGCCTGTTAAAATAATAGTCTAGGTTCAGTCCCTAGCAATGACACGCATATTGTTCGACTTTGGATCGACTTATATGGCTCTGGGATCGACCCAGCTTTGAGGGTACAGGGTAATCTTTGGAATTATCTGAATAGGAAATGCGACCAAGAAACACACTGGTCTCTCTTATTCATTATACCGAAGATTAGAATATATAAAGGCCTAACACCTTACACTCCAGCAGCAGTATTTACCGCGGGACTACCTTCACCTATCACAGAGATGAGTATAACGACAGCGCACTCACCTCCAGGTAGGCCAGCCTTGGTGTTGGCCTTCTCTATCCTGTACTGGTAGACGTTG
Organism: Cepaea nemoralis; assembly: GCA_014155875.1. Taxonomy (NCBI): domain Eukaryota; kingdom Metazoa; phylum Mollusca; class Gastropoda; order Stylommatophora; family Helicidae; genus Cepaea; species Cepaea nemoralis. The sequence goes on along the minus strand of JACEFZ010004764.1, from coordinate 321,091 downwards.
AGTGTGAACAGCATGTGGGAAGACCGGGAGTCATCTTCGTCTGCCAGTAGAGTACACAAGACGTGTGTGGTATAGACTAGTGTTACGTAAGATTGTGTAGAAAACAGCAGCAGTAACAGCAACAACAATTACACAAGTGTGTGAGTGCATGTGTGTGTGTATGTATATATATATATATATATATATATATATATATATATATATATATATATATATATATATACATATATATATATATATATATATGTGTGTGTGTGTGTGTGTGTGTGTGTGTGTGTAATGGCCTATTCAATAAGAATAAAATAATTTGAGATCACATACGATAGGAAGATAAAAAGAAGGAGGAGAAGAAGAAGAAGAAGAAGAAGAAGAAGAAGAAGAAGAAGAAGAAGAAGAAGAAGAAGTAGAAGAAGAAGAAGAAGAAGAAGAAGAAGAAGAAGAAGCACCAGCATCAGAAGAAGAAGACAGAAGAGGAGAAGAGGATGACGAAGAAAGCACGCATGCCGTTGGTTGGACGACAGAACGACAGAGACAACATTTAACATGCTAAGGAGTACATACATTACCCAAAACACGTTGTAAATTGAGGATTACGAACATAAGTACATGTGCAGGGGAATTTTGGTCTGCTCATTCTCAATGAAGTGAAATAAATGCTAGCAATGCTTTCTGGAAAACCTCCCCCTCCCCCTCTTCTCTATCTCGATCTCTATTAGTCGGCCTGTCTTTCTCTCTCTCACACTCTCTATCTGTCTGTCTTTCTCTCTCTCACACACTCTCTCGCAGTATCTCTATCTGTCTCTCTCTCTCGGTGTCTTTCACCCTCATTGTTTGTCCGTCTCTCTCTCTCTCTCTCTCTCTCTCTCTCTCTCTCTCTCTCTCTCTCTCTCTCTATTTGTCTCTCTCACCCCCTCTCTCTCTCTCTCTCTGTGCCTATACCTGTCTCTCTCACCCTCTTTCACTCACACTGTATATCTGTCGCTATCTCACACAAAGAAGAAATGAGTTCTAATGATAAAGATGGAAACTTCCTTGAAATATCGCAAACATTTAGTATATTCATTAAAATCGAACATATCGGAATTCTCCTCTACACATACAATAGAATAACCACTATAGTTTCGCTGTTACATAAATGTTAAATTCCAAATATTTCAACCACCTGTATCGTCCAATTAAAAACAAAAACCTACCCCTTCAGACGGCTTATTAAACACTAAGAAGGAATAAATAAATACATGCATCACATACCAGCAGACGAGCGGGAAGCGAGGGCAGCGTCCAAATAGAAAGCAGCCTTGTCAGCTGTGGGCGCCCTCAGTTCACTTTGGTTTTCCAGCTGAGTGCCGCAGATTGGATCCTCTCTAAGGTAGACGCTTGGCGCTGTGCCTACTCCCGTAGCTTCTGTGCCTGTAAACACATGGGGAAAACAAGGTTTATTGCGGAATCGGAACCCTTCCAAATATTTTTCTATAAGCAGGTTACTTAATCTAACCGGTAATCTGTTGGAGAGAAACCACAAGCCAGCAGACAGAACCACAGGTAGACAAGATGCTCTTAACTGATTCAATCATCATCATCATCATCATCATCATCATCATCATCATCATCATCATCATCATCATCATCATCATCATCATCTACTTTTGCCGTCAAGCATCGAGGGGAGGAATAATTGGCATTCCAGCGCCCGATGGGTGGCACTGGATAGTGTCATTCCGTGTGATTGTACAATGCCTTTGATGTCCTCAATCCATTTTCTTCTTGGGCGTCCTCTTGCTCTCGTCGTAGATGATCTTTGATGTAGGGCCAGTGTTGGTGGTTAATGATGTTGCATTCTAATGAGATGGTTTGATCTTCTGTTTTTCGATAAATTTGGCACAAGATGTTGATCCCACTGTCTGTCTGATAACACCATTTCTTATTCGGTCTCGGATTGTTAAGTTGGCAGCTCTCCTCGGGCATCTCATCTCGCAGATGTTGATTTTGCGTAAGTGTGATTTGGATAATGTCCAAGTTTGAGAGTGTTAGCATATGGTTGGCGTGAATATGTTGTTTATTATCTACTGATTCAATGCCATACAAAAAAAAAAAGGAGGTTTGGACCAAACATGGTACACAATCAAATCAACAAGTATTATAATGTAAATTTCTGTTCCATGAGCATTAAAATTGTGAAAGATACGGCGAAACGAAACAAATAACACAATAACTCCAGTACGGCGACATATCGTCCTTCTGCCAAATGAAAATTCACACTTAGCAATAAAAAATCCATCGGCAGTGAATTAATTAAACATGCTGCAGTGACAAGTATAGGGACCTTTCACGCGACCTAACGTGCACTGGCCGACGGGTATGTTGATGTAGGTGATAGCGAACTCTGATGGTAATGTTATGAGCACGGTCGGACGCAGGTTAGACGCCTGGGCTCGTCGCTTGCCAAAGTGAGAGAAAGACTGGCCACCTATTACTCCTCATTCATAGGATTACACAATATGACGGCGCTATCACATCACAGACCCGTAGCGAGAAACTGCTTCCGTGCAAATTATTAAGGCACCTTGGGCATAAGATGCTAGACCCACATTTATATAGACTTAAAAAGTCGCTTAAAAGTCGACAGGGTCGACTTCATTGCACCGGGATTTTATCCCATATGGCTCGGTCTCTTTCCGCAACGCCAAACATCAGCAGTGGCGTGCCACGTGAGTTATATAGAGCAGTCGGCACACGGTCTGTACCCCACCGAACGCCTTGACTTCCCAAGACATTTCCTGGTTCAAATTTTAGGCTGGGTCGACCTGGGAGTCCGGTCAGTTAAGACACTTGATGACACACACACAGACACAAACACACACACACACAGACACAGACACACACACACACACACCCATAGTGAATACGTTGCATTATCCAAATTAACCACGTTGCTTCGTTTCTCATCATCTCATTATAAACAAGTATTTGTCGTAATACACGGTCATTATGTTATGTTCTATATCACTTGGCACCTTGCCGTCTTGACAGACGATAGTTTCTGCTTTAAAAAGGCATAATAACTTTTACCTATGGCGGTAGCGAATGTGACTGATAAGACCAATTCGCGCTGTAAATGTCCGTTCACAGTGGATGCATGTGAACACGTGGTCATTTCCACCCTCATGCACCATCTTACGTCTCACACGCTCGGTGTGTAACTTATCTGCAATAATTTTCTATTTTCTCCTTTGTCTTTATTCCATGTTTGATCTTTGGCCTCCATGCAACACGTTCAGCGGCGACTTACTCCCACTGTGCATTATCAATGCCTGTATCAATCATGTCGCGCTTACACACATCTGTGTATCGTAGTAAAGACCGACCCTGAGATCTCTTACCCATCTGTAATTCACCAAAAAAGATGTCCTTTGGTATTCTACCATCATCCATCCTCCTAAGATGTCATATCCATCTAAGTCTACGAAAACTGAGCATGGAATAAACCATCACACAACCTGATCTTTCCAATACTTCAGTATTTGTGATTTTAATACCAAGAATTCTTCGCAGACACCGCATATGAAAGCTGTTTAAACGTTTCTCTTGCTGTGAGTAAGTTGTCCAGGTTTCACTGCCATAAAGAAGAGTACTAAGGACACAGGCTTGATAGACAAGGACTTTTGTTTTGGCAGTAAGCTTCCTGTTCTCCTAGACTCTTTTTCTTAACCTGTTTATGTTCTATAACACAAAAATTAATTGTATATCCTTTACAGGACGCCGCAGTCAACCCCAGTATTTTCCGACTGTTTGTGATTTCTTGGCAAGTTTACTTTTCAGTAGTTTGCCATTACTTTCTGAACGACTGACACAAACAATATTGTATGGAAACCAACGCTAGGCGGTCTGCTGCCAAATCGCCCGCAGCTGTGTTTCGAACGTGGTATGCGGAATTACGATTCGCGTCGGTAACACTGTCGCCACAGAGCAGGCAAATGGTTATATTGTAAAGTATGATGTTCTAGAAGTGGAACTCTTATTGAGCAAGGTAAATCAAACGCACAGTAAAGGACTCTTCTCAAGCGTCATGAGGGCGTATTTGACATATGGCGCTAGCCTCATAGCTGTATGGATCAGTCAGCAGACGAGCGGGCCGGGGATGGGGGGGGGGGATGTGTGATGCTGTCAATGTCAAGCTGGTCGGGTTTAATTCCCAGATATTTCCTGGCTAGGTCGATCTGGGATCCATATCAACTGTAAACATCTACCTAGATGACAATTCGAACCCATGACTACAGGACCGCAAGGCTAGAGTGCTAGCCACTTCAGTACCTCTTCTCCCAAGGTACCTGAATAAATTTAAAATTCAGTCGCGGCGTGAACAAATTTCATTAATAAAATTTTTGATGTGAACAAACAAACCACTGCACGACTACTAATAAACTATAATAGACATTTCAAAGAGGAAACCACCCAAAAAACAACAGCAGTAGCGTGCCGTTCACATAAAGCTTAGCAGAAGAATGATTTTGTATACAAAACCGTTTCCATGGTTACTAGTTACCTGCCTTTGTAATGGCTGCTTGTTTCTAATGGCTGATTAAATGATTCATGGCAAACGGCCGGAGTGCTCTTGTGGTTACCTCTCAGCTTCTTTTGTTTCATTGAAGAGCTGTTTTCCACAACTTAACACACTTTCTGGCTGATACTTAACACGTTCAAGTGATCAACAAAGCGCTGCGCACTGCTGTGTCACGGGCGGGGTGGCGCGAGAGAAGTAATAATGCGCTGCAAGCAATGCCTGTGTGTGAGTTCATCTATATGTGTGTGTTTGTGTGTGTGTGTGTGTGTGTGTGTGTGTTTGTGTGTGTGTGTACTCATTTGGTTTAGCCAAAAAAAAAATTTAAAAATATATATATATATATATATATATATATATATATATATATATATATATATATATATATATATATATATATATATATATATATATAATGCGTGATGATGATGAGGAAATGTAGAACCCTTTTTAATGAGTTTATGGGGCAATCTGTGTCATAGTAAATTAAACAATTAGCCAGATAGAGAGACATACAAACAGCTAGGCAAGTTGGTGGGGAGTAGATGGTGGGAAAAGTATAAAAACAAATGTTTGCATATCCTTTACAGGACATCGCTGTCAACATCAGCATCTTTCAGCTGATTGTTGATTTTTTGGCAAGATTACGCTTAGTAGTTTGCCATTGCTTTCTGAGCGGCCGGCTTACATACCCCGTAAGTTACCGACGCGATTCGAACCACTGCTGATTCTCACCGTCGTCACGTTACTTACGAGAGTATACGAGATTACGGAGAAAAGTCGCTAACCTCTAGGCCAGGAAGCCGGCTGGGAAAAGTATAGGCAATATTTTTTTTCGCATATTCTATTACAGGACATCGCTGTCAACACCAGGATTTTACCGCTGTTGTTGACTTCTTAGAAAGATCACGCTCAGTAGTTTGCCACTGTTTTCTAAGCGGCTGGCTCACATATCCCGTAAGTAACGAGCGCGGCGAGAACCGCTACCGATTCTCACGCAGCTCTGTTTGCTCACGTAGAAAACGGGATTACGGAGAAAGTCCATAACGCTTAGGCCAGCCAGATCGGCATAGGCAAAATAGACATGTCTAAAATGATAAAATCAGCCTGGATCAGCAGGCGAGTGTCCAGCCACTTTTTATTTCAAGGGCTCGCGATTCGTCAGGCCCAGAGCCCACGGGCATGTGTGTCACTTGGAAGACCGCCTCTGCTGGTGGCCTTGATTAGATCAAGTGAAGTCACTACCCTTTCATCTCAGTCTAAAGGCCGAGAAGTGGCCGAAAAGGCCGAGAAGTGGCCGAAAAGGCCGAGGGTCTAGCCACTACGCTAGCGCGGCTCCGAATTATTTGTAATTAGTTCGTCTTGCGTCGAAGTACACTTGTTCCTGCAGCGAGGCGCTGTCATTATTTGGAGGTGACAGGTTCGAATCCCAGTCGGTAACTACAGCTTTCAATTTTTAAGTTGTCTAGTGCATCGTCTAGTCTCTACTTCCGTCTTCGACTTCTATGAGCGCCAAACAATCCATTTGCGGTTATTTACCAATTATTTGCAAGCAATTTTAAAATTATCCACCTTGAACTCTGATGCAAATTTCCATGTTTATGTCCCTTTCTTTAGTCTAGCTTGCCAATAACTTCTGTAATACAAAGATATGCTGAATGATGTGGAACATCAATTGAAATAACGTGAAAAATACAGTCATAAGTATTATAAGACATCAGAAAGAAGTAGAAATAATGTGAAAAATACAGCCACACGTATTATAATATATCATATTAGAAACAATAGAAATAACGTGAGAAATAGTCACAAGTATTATAATATCAGACAGAAAAAAAGTAGAAATAACGTGAGGAATACAGTCATAAGTATTATAAGACGTTAGAAAGAAGTAGAAATAACGTGAGAAATACATTCATAAGTATTATAATATAAGATAATAGAGAGAAGTAGAAAAAATGTGAGAAATACAGACATACGTATTAGCATATAAAACGTTAGAAATAACGTGATAAATAGTCGTAAGTGTTATACTATAAGACAGTAGAAATAACGTGATAAATAGTCGTAAGCATTATACTATATGACAGTAGAAAAGTAGAAATAATGTGAGAAATAATCATAAGTAATATAATACCTTGTGTTTGTAAAAGTCTCACTACACTTTGTATGTATAACAAATTTGAAAAATGAAGTACATGATGTCATAAAAAATGTGCTCCACAGCCCATCGTGAAGCCAATATGCAAAGAATGGCTGTCGTCTGCTGGAGTATTTCTTTGCACTCGAAACAGAAAGGTGTTATCAACGGAAGAAAGCATTTAAAAAAAAAATGTATTCTACATACAAAGTGTAGTGAGACTTTACAAATACCCCGTATAAACATAAGAAAGAAGTAGAAATTATAGGATATATTAGATAACAGAAAAAAAAAAAATGAAAACTGAACATATAGCGGTTCTAAGGCGTCTCCGTCAAATGACTGCATGCAGTGTCTGGCTGACAGATCTCGCGTGCTTCGTGCTTCGTGGCACGACCAGTTTAACAGTGTTCCGTGTCTTTCGCAGGACGTTATGATCAATCCCAATGCTTGGTTAATTTTCTAGACAATCGTATGTTCAGTAGTTTGAATAACGAAGACACAAACCTTAAACTGTACGATTTATTTCCTGGCATATTTCAGTAGTTTCCCATTGCTTTGTACATGAGAAGAGTGCACGTCGCACAAGTTAAAAATCCTTCGTCTGCTGGAAATCGCAAATAGCAGGCCAAATAAACCATTGTCTATGTGGAACTTCAAACTTTAAAAGCTATATTCACATTGACAGGGCAAAAGAAATATACGAAGATCTAAGAACACACGGGGGAAAAAGAAGCAAGAACAGAAGTGAATAATACTGGGAGGAGATGGACATTAATATTCATTAGTTCCAGGCGAACCTTCAGGCCTAGAGAGACAACAGTGGAAGATAAACTCTATGGACCGTTGAATGAACTAAAAAAGACTGTTAGATTCATACAAGAGACAACATTGCAGTTATAAACATATTTCAGGCGAACGAAAGAAGAAGAAGAAGATTAGTTCCCTTCCGTTTCCCATGACATATTTTGTTTGCTAAAGCACATGCTACTCCTTCTAGGAATATTTTCCCCTTCTTTCTTTTTTTTTATTAACTCCTAATGATTCCGGTCAGTTGCACTTCAACGTTAACTTCACGATCAGAAATTAATGGCAAATATTACATGTTCTTTACAGGACATCGCCATCAACCACAAGCCCAGATTGATGTATAGACAATTTTACGTTCATATATTTATAGACAATTTTACGTTCATTAGTTTGTTATTGCTTTCTGAACGAGAAGTCAACGTTTAATTTCAAATAACCGATGTAGGAAATTATTCCACTACCCCACCGTCCATGCAGCGGATGTTAAAGAGCGAAGGCTCAGATCACTCCGGCCACGTAGACTTCTCAATGGGAAACTGCTAAATGTAAAGTTGCCAAGTAAAACAGCCTGGGTGTGGGGCTGACAGCAACGTCCGGCAAAGGACATGCAACATTTTAATGATTCAGACTCGGCTCACCCCCCCCCCCCCCCCCCCACCCATATACACAACGTATATATACAAGTTCCAATGTGGAAATTATAGAGGAATATCACTACTGTCCACAAGCTATAAGATACTATCCGCAGTATTACTAAATAGACTAAAACCATATTCAGAAGACATATTAGGTGACTACCAGGCGGGTTTTAGACAAAACAGATCAACAATAGATCAGATATTTATCTTACGACAAATAGCCGAGAAACATTGGGAATATAAAAGAGATCTCCATAACATTTTTGTGGATTTTAAAAAGGCTTATGATAGTGTCCATAGGAATAGTCTATGGAATGTTATGCAGGAATTTGGAATACCAAGGAAGTTAATTAACATGACCAAACTATGCATGGAAGATACTTATAATATAGTAACATATAAAGGCAGGAAATCAGACCCCTTCCAAATAACATCTGGCTTGAAACAGGGTGATGCACTATCGCCGCTACTCTTCAATCTGGCTCTAGAGAAAGTTGTAAGGAAGGTAAAGGAGGAATGTGATATTGGAGGAACATCCAAGCTGCTTGGTTATGCAGATGATATAGATATTATAGGGCAAAGTGAACAAAAGACATTAGAAATATTGACTCACTTAAAGGAAAAAGCCCAACAGATGGGGCTGGTTATCAACCAAGATAAGACAGAATATATGGTAATTTCAAGAGACGGAATGGCTAAAAACTCTGGCCACATACAAATAGATAATATGACCATTAAAAGAACGGAAACATACAAATACCTGGGTACAATCTTCAACTGCTCCAACATCATAAGGGAAGAAATACAAACTAAATCAACTCTGGAAATAAGATATACTATGCACTACAACATCTACTAAAATCAAAGGCGCTATCTCGTAACACCAAAATCACAATATACAAAACACTGATCAGACCAGTTGTGCTGTATGGCTCTGAAACCTGGAGTACAACGAAAGGAGACGAAGCCTTGTTACAAACCTTTGAGAACAAAATTTTAAGACGCATCTTTGGACCCATTAGGGATACACAAAGTGGAGAGTGGAAAAGAAGAAGTAACAAAGACATTTATGATTTGTTTAAGTCCCCGCTAATCACTGGTATCATGAAGGCTAATAGACTACAATGGCTGGGGCATATAGAAAGAATGGAAGATAATAGGGAAACAAAACTCGCTTACACTCAGGAAATAAATGACCGTAGACCCCGAGGTAGACCAAGAAGGCGGTGGAGAGATAATATACATACAGACCTACAAGCACTTGGAATCAACGACTGGCAAGAGAAGGTCCACCAGAGAGACGAATGGAGACAGATTGTATTTGCAGCAAAGAACCTCAATGGCTCGGAATGCTGAAGAAGAAGATATATATATATATATATATATATAGAGAGAGAGAGAGAGAGAGAGGGCGAGAGAGAAACAGAAGGCCAGGTATGAATCACACACACACACACACACACACACACACACACACACACACACACTCACTCATACGTAGATACTTGTCATATAAAGCCTATACTAATTCTCCCTCTCCCCCCTCCCCCGAAGGCAAATGTTCAAATCTTTGCGACGTTGCACAGCGTTCATCTGAAGCTACCCCCACCACTACCACCACGATATTGCATCACAAGAGAGAGAGAGAGAGAGAGAGAGAGAGAGAGAGAGAGAGAGAGAGAGAGAGAGAGAGAGAGAGAGAGAGAGAGAGAGAGAGAGAGAGAGAGAGAGAGAGAGCCAGAGCCGTGACCTTGGCAGCTTCCAATCTCCAGCGGGACTTTTCTGCACAGCTTAGGTCGTGTGAAAATGGCCGCCGTCGTGGAGCCTATAGAAATGTGAGATTTGTTTTTTTCGCCGGTATTTCCTTGATTGAGACACATCCCATAATAAGATCATTTATCCCTGATCGCATCTTCCCATCTGGCTATGATTCAATACACACGCCAAGAGAATGCTCCCTAGCTCAACGCAGTTTTTCTTTTTGTGTGTGCACGCTGAGAGTATTGGTACTTAATTAAATTAAGTCTTCATTTTAACACTGCTTCAATGGTTGGGTTAAGTTTGCTAAATAGATTGAATTTTGAAAAGCAACAACAGCCGAGATGCGCCGCGAGGGCTAACAGAATAGATGGTTGCGGTTAATTCATGGATGCAAGGGCGGCTGTTGAGTGGGTGCTATAAGGGCTAAATAATACAAGTTTGATTCTAAATGAGTTAAACAATTATGGTAAGGGCAACCTTTTGCAAGACTGAAAACAAAGTGACCAATTTGATTTATTTGGTTGTTTCGGGATTTGAGATTTAAATATTGAGCACAACCCAATACTGGCAATGCTGATCGTATTCTGGTATGAACCTAAGGCCTATCCACGTGAGCTTCCACACTGATCATGTGAGATGGCGAAATATGACCGCACAGACCCGTCTCAAGACTGGTGATCGTGTGAGATGGCGAAATATGACCGCACAGACCCGTCCCAAGACGCCGGTGATCGTGTGAGATGGCGAAATATGACCGCACAGACCCGTCCCAAGACTGGTGATCTTGTGAGATGGCGAAATATGACCGCACAGACCCGTCCCAAGACGCTGGCGATCGAGTGAGATGGCGAAATATGACCGCATAGACCCGTCCCAAGACGCCGGTGATCGTGTGAGATGGCGAACTATGACCGCCCTGGCTTAACGACATGACACACGATGGTGATGAGTTAGACTATAAAACATTAATTAAACATTAATGACATGGTCTGAAAGAAACAGGTTGAAAATCCTGAATGTCCTGGTTGGTGTGAAAAGTAAGTTAAAGTAGTTTCAGAGTCAATACTATAATTGGGGTGTCAAGTGTTAGGACTTATCATATTTTAAGCCATGATATAACAGGGTGGGGTGTCCACTTCCCTTCTTCAACAACTTTGCTTCGCAACTGATGACAGAAGGGTAAACAAATAGAAGGGTCATTACTAAGCATGTTAGGTCTTAGATATCACCGACTTATCGTATAAAAGTAGACGGTACTACCTGCATTCTGTTAGCGTCGAATGTTAGGCGCTCACCAAATCCGACACCAATCATTGTGCCAACGGTTTCGGGTGGAGGTGCGCAATTGGGAGGGTACAAGCCTTATCCTGGTGCGAGGAAATGCAACCTAACGACTGCATGTCATGGCAGGGCAGACCAGACCCTAAGCTTTGATGAACGACTGGACTAGAGTAGAAGCTAACGTCACACAGACAGTTAGAGCATTGTTTTGCGGCGACTTCTGCAGCTTGGCTTGTTCCAGATGTATTGATGTTACGTTTCCTCTAGAGTAAACTATGCAGGCCGAAAGAGGGATCATGTCTACAATTCAGCCCACGCTTTGTGAAATGGAGAGGTTAGTATGTCTTTTTTTGGGGGGGGGGGGGGGGGGGGTGGTGGGGTGGGGGGTTGTTTTGCTAAAGCACAATAACTATCGCCTGTCAAGCCGGCATGATGCCAATACAGTACAAGACACGTAGCTACTGCAGAAAGATTGGACGTTGGTACATAAACACACATAAACAAGTAACGGATTTTGGCACGTCCTTACTGACAAAACAGGAGAGTCAAACACAACCTGGTATTCCCATATTTGAGGAAATCAATAATGATTATCGCTATTCAAATTTGTAGTCTGGTGATGTCCCTTTGGGTTTACTGTCTGTCGGATTTCACTGTATGTGAACGTTGCCATCGGCTGGGTTAAGAAGCGTTGCTGCAGCAATAACTGGTGTCCTCTGATAGTCAGATACAACTCCCACACGCACACATACAGAACGAACGAACGAACGAACTTTATTTTCAAGGGTTAAGAATTGGGAACTCAGTCCCGTCTAACATTCTGACCTTCTGATCCCTCTGTTGTCATACATTATTTAATTCATACACCACTTGTGAAGCTAATCTTAGACAATGACGACAACCCCAGACACAATATGTGTTATAAACACATTAACAATGTGCAAAGATCAATAAGGCATGACTCACTGAAACTAATGTTTGACATGGCAATTACAATTAGCTAAGGTAGATATAACGTACTACAGTAGCTCATTATACAAGTTGTTCTTTGAGATTATTATTATTTTAAGGGGACGTCGACAGACAGACAGACAGACAGGCAGGCAGGCAGGCAGACAGACAGACAGGCAGGCAGGCAGGCAGGCAGACAGACAGACAGACAGACAGACATATAGGCAGGCAGATAGATAGATAGATAGATAGATAGATAGATAGATAGATAGATAGATAGATAGATAGATAGACAGACAGATAGACAGACAGACAGACAGGCAGGCAGGCAGGCAGATAGATAGACGTACGGACGGACGGACGGATGGATGGATGGATGGATGGATAGATAGATAGATAGATAGATAGATAGATAGATAGATAGATAGATAGATAGATAGATAGGTAGACAGACTGACAGACAGATAGATAGACAGACAGACAGATAGATAAACATAGACACACACATATAATATACACACAAAGACCGACTGGTCTATAAATATGTGGCTACCACCTTATATCCCACACGCCTCCAAGCAGGGACAAGGGTGCTTTACTTGTACCTGGCGCTGGTTACGACTTGTTTTAAAGTTAGGTGCATGTCTTTTACAAGACTTCGCAATCAACCCCAGCGTTTATGAATGGATGCTAACTAGCCCTATCGCATTCTGACTGGATATACTCCTAACACGTTCACGCAATCGACATGTAGCAATGGTTCCAGTTGGTGTTGTGTATTTCTTTAGTCTATGCATTACAGCGCTGGCGAAGGGGTTACACATGCATTCCGCAATCCCGCATACACCGTTCGAAACACAGCTGCGGGTGATTCTTTCATTCATCGTTACGAGTGCTGGCTGTTCAGAAAGCAATGGCAAACTACTGAAGGTAAATTTACCAAAAAATCAGAAACAGCAAAATAAAAAAAAAAATAAAAAAAAATGTTGGGGTTTACAGCGACGTCCTGTAAAGGATACGCAGCTAATCTTGTTAATGCATTATAGCTAGCTGCATGCTGTATCATTACACAGAAGTCTTTGTCTGGTCGTTTGCAAGAGCCTATTCTTAATATGGTTTGGTCATTTTTAAAGCAAATTATTTTTTGGTTGGTGTTTTGTTTTTTCGTTCGCTCGCTTTGAAATCAAGCATAGTCCATACACACTAATTCTAGCAGTGCTTGACTGGATTTTGCGTGTGAATAAGCTTTCCCTATTAACAGTGTCCCTCACCATCAGGCGAACCAACTCCGACTTCAGAGGTACTTGTAATTTACGTCCTCACGTCAAGGACGAGAGGTCAGAATGTTAGCCCAACTGTCCGGTGTAGGGGTTGAACCCCTTACCTCGGCATCAGCACGCCGGATGTTTAAGAACACGCGTACTTATCCATTCTGACATGATGACCTCCTAAATTACATATTATACCTGGAACGATCAGTGGAAAGCGAAACATTCTTGACAGTCTTGTGTCATGGCATGCAAATGGCTCAACACATCGACTGATAAATGCTGTGGAGATCGCAAGATATGGAGAAACATGATCGTCCACGCCAGCTGGCAAGGGACTTGATGATGGTTTTCATTACAAGGCATGCCGAATTCTGAAGTAATGATCTGTGTCACATGACATCCGCCGGATGTTCGAACGTTACAGATCGTGCGTTCCCTTATCAGGACCGTGGGTAGCTTCATGGCGTCCGATGTTGGACAATGTCGGATATAGGACACTGAAGAAATAACACGAGCAAACAGATGCAGGAAAGAGTGGACCGCTCTTTACATGACCTCCACATACAGAAGGAAACTTTCGATTAGTCTAGTAACTAGCAGACCGGGTATCGCCCTGTGAATGTTAGATAACTATGGATTTATGACGCTGCTATTTCAGATGTTTCCCCATCCATGTTGAAATGAACATATAACTAACTTTTCGTAATCATTTACTTCTGTTCCCTGTATTCTATTAGTAAACTTCAATATCTATATGTTTATTCATCTAATGTATTTGGCCGGACTTTGGAAAACTAATGTTTGATGGGAGCAAACTTAACTATCCCTTTCAGTTATCCCGACAATAATAATAATAATAATAATAATAATAATAATAATAATAATAATAATAATAATAATAATAATAATAATCTTTTTTCCCGCGTTTCCATCCTGTTTCAGGATATTGCGGTCAGCACCAGCATCTTTCAGCTGTATGTTGATTCCTAGGCTAGATTACGCTCATCAGCATGCCACGACTTTCTGAGTGACCGGCTCCATACTCTCATAAGTCACTGGCGCGACTCGAACCGCTTCCAATGCTCGTGCGCTCACGTCAACATCGAGAGTATTCGGGGTTACGGAGAAAGCTGCTAACACCTCGACCAGGGAGACGGCAATAATAATAATAAAAATAATAATAATAATAATAATAATAATAATAATAATAATGATGATGATGATGATGATGATGATGATGATGAAGATAACGACTCGAACCGCTTCCAATGCTCGTGCGCTCACGTCAACATCGAGAGTATTCGGGGTTACGGAGAAAGCTGCTAACACCTCGACCAGGGAGACGGCAATAATAATAATAATAATAATAATAATAATAATAATATGATGATGATGATGATGATGATGATGATGATGATGATGATGATGAAGATAACGAAGCCACAGAAGAATGCTTTTCATACATCGTACAGCCAAATCAAGTGTTCTAAATATTTTGAGCGTTAATTGCATATCCTTCACAGGACGTCGCAGTCAACCCAGCAATTTTTTGCTGCTTGTGATTTCTGGGCATGTTTAGTCAGTAGTTTGCCATTGCTTTCTGAACACCGGAACTCATACCGTTTAATGAAAACCAACGCAAGGCGGTCTGCTGCCAAATCGCCCGCAGCTATGTTTAAAACTCGGTATGCGGGATTACGCATTTTGAGAGAAGCAACCTTAAAAGGACAACTGAACACAGCCATCAGAAACAGAGTCAGTTTATCGTCAGATGTCCAAAAGCTCGATCGACCATAAAAATGAGTCTCGTAGAGGAACATGCCTTGGGTATGTGGAGTGTTATGACCCTAAGGTTGTGTAGATTGAGTGCATGGCGGAATAAGTGGCCAGGCTTTCCCTCTCATAGCGAACGATGAGATTTGGCATGGAAGCCTTGTACAAACACGCTCATGCCTTTGTTAGCGCAATGTCCGAACTGTTACACCAACATTCGCCCAAGACAGGTGATGATTAATGGCCTTGATGGGTTGGCAGAGTGGCACGGAGGACCATCAAAGGCGCAACGTATCACAGTCAGAGGTGTCACATATTACGATAAGAGAGAAGCTCATCACCAACAGATATCACTAATCACCATCCGAGGTAAAACTTATCACGATCAGAGGTCAAGCTTATCACCATCAGAGGAGAAACGTATCACCATCAGAGGAGAAACTTACCACCATCAGAGATAAAACGTATCACCATAGAGGAGAAAATTATCACCATCAGAGGAGGAACTTATCACCATCAGAGGTGAAATGCCATGGACCGATATGAGGGATACAGCGGGAAACGGACAGAGTAAGAACAGGATTACTAGAGAAGTCGTTGGAGCAACAGATGATGATGAAGAAAGGGAAGTGACTCTAATGAGTTGCGTATCACGTGACATTAGTTGTGTGGCACACGACGGCAAGACCGAGTCACTCTTGCCAGGGTCTTTGTACACGACGGTTGGGAAAAGCGAATGCAGAAATCAAGCGACATCAATTCAACACACGCGGATGTCAAGCCAAGGTTGAGCCAAGCTGTAAGTTGGTAATAAATAGTAGACAGAGTGTTTTAGAACCACCGCATGTCAGCCCATGCCTGTTAATAATGAGTATATAACGGCGGCGATGACTTTTGAGAATAAACGCTGACCACAATGGCGAGGACATTGGTTTGTTTGATATTCTCCGTTGTGACCTGTTCCTGCTTACAACTGCCCTTGTGGCTGAATAGACGAGCCGGTAATCAGCTACTTGGCATGAAACTTATCACCATCAGAGGAGAAACGTATCATCATCACAGGAGAAACTTATCACCATCAGAGGAGAAACTTATCATTATCTGAGAACAAGTTTATCACTATCAGAAGTGACACTTATCACAATCATAGGAGAATCTTATCACCATCACAGGTGAAACATATCACCGCCAGAAGTAAAACTTATCACGACCACAGAAGACTCCTGTTTATGGAGAAATATAATCACCTGCGCTGCTCGACAAGCTTATAATGAATGTCGTGAACGGCCTCAGAAGTCTCCCCCCCTCCCCCCGCCACCACCACCACCACCAACCGATGTCGACTTTCTTGTACCACACATGCAAGGACAACGACAGAAAGAAAACTGTCAAGACGCTCTGAAGACCTCACTGGCCGTCACCAAAATGCTCTTGTGTGGAAAGGGAGTGGAATTTCAGAAACTAGCGGAAATGTTGATAGCGAGTACAGGGGGCTTAGCGAAGAGGAGGGGCTAAGACAGAGCCGAGAAAGTGAGTCACACCGGGTGATTTGCAAAGAAAATATTCTAATTCCAAATTAATTGAAAAAGAGAATGTTCGGTTAATTACAGTAGTGGCTGTAATCGGCGTCGCTTTATTCGGATTTGGCCCCGCAGCTTCGCTTTCTCTCCTCCCCCCACTTCTCTGCCCCCCCCCCCCTCCCTCCCTCTACCACTGTTGTCGGACCGAATCGCCTGTGTTGCTTTCCTGGATAATCTCGTTTTAGGAAAAGAAAAAGTAAAAAGAAGCGGCTGCGCTGTTTAATGAATTCAATGAATTTAGATCGACTGGACTGTCAATGATCTAATTAGTCGTCATTACCAGAAAACTAACAGAGACACAAATATATGTTAGGTAAATGGAAGATATATTAGAGAAGTTAAATGCAGAATAATAGCTCAAGCAAAAGCAATATTTCACAAAATGACGGATATTCTCTATATCTCTTTGTCAGTCGAGATAAGAAAGAGAATTCTTAAAAGTCAAAGGTGATGTGCGGAAGTGAATTATGGACAATCAACAGATAAGTAATTAATTTTGGGGAAGCCACGAAGGCTTTTTTTTAAAAAGAAGAATGATGAGGACACTATGGGCAGATAAAAGTGTAATGAAGACATCTTGAAACAAAGAGAACTAGTCACTAGCATCAGAAGAGGACAATCTACATTCTTTTTGTACGTCATGAGAAAGGGACAGTTAAAGTATGCCATGACAACAGAAAATTAGAAGGAATTAGAATCAGAGAAGGGCGAAGTAAGAAGACGCTGGACAGCTTGGTATTATGCCAAGGAAAAACATGGGTATCAGAAATGCTTGGCTGTACACAAGACAGAAGGTTGTGGACAGGCATCATGACTCAGGTAACAAAGTATGAACTTTTAAGAACAAGAAGAAAGCAAATTTAAAAACTACTTATTTACGATACTTTTGTGAGACAGCAGGAACCCTGGTTACATAAATAAGTATCGGGGCGGCGTCCTCGTGCGCCCTAGCACAACTAAATCACGTGCGATGACGCTGATTTCTCACCAAGTGACAAGACTGTATGCTGGTGGTTTAACTTACACCCGAGAGCCAGTGCCTTGGCTGGTACACAAGGGAACTATTCCTCCTTGCCCGCAGGCCCACAAAATGCAATGGCGCTATTGCACCACAGAGCCACGGGGGGGGGGGGGGGGGGGGGGGGGGGGGGGGGGGGGGGGGGGGGGGGGGGGGACTCTTCGTGGTAAATGTATTTTTATATTTAAATAGCAGTTAGAGGGCGCGTTAGGGAAGTTCTTAGGCAACTGCACAGATAACGCCATGAGCACAGCCGAACGAGGGTTCGACGCCTGGGCTCATTCCCTGCTAAACGAGGGTAAGAATAGCCAGATATTCCCCCGTGCATACAGGCCTATAAAATATGATGGCACTGTCACATCGCAGACCCATAAGAGGAAGCTGCTTCCAGATACATTTTTGTTGTATTGTGTGTGTGTGTGTGTGTGCGTGTGTGTGTGTGTGTGTGTGAAGAGATTGGGCGGAGACGATTTCTTGCGACGGAGACAGACAGATGCGCGCGCACACGCACAGACACAGATATAGAGAGCGGGAGAGAGAGAGAGAGTGGAACAGGAAGAGATAGTGACAAAGAGAGTGCGAGAGAGAC
Source organism: Cepaea nemoralis (assembly GCA_014155875.1). Taxonomy (NCBI): domain Eukaryota; kingdom Metazoa; phylum Mollusca; class Gastropoda; order Stylommatophora; family Helicidae; genus Cepaea; species Cepaea nemoralis. The sequence goes on along the minus strand of JACEFZ010004764.1, from coordinate 302,721 downwards.
AGACAGACGCGCACACAGATGGGGCGAGCTAGAAACAAAAATGAAGAGTGAGAGATACAGGCAGAGAGAGACACAGAGAGAGAGAGAGAGAGAGAGAGAGAGAGGGAGGGAGAGAGAGAGCGCGCGAGAGAAAACAAGAGAGAGAATGAGTGAGAGAGCTAGCAACAGAAAGCGAGCGATAAAGAGAGAGCGGGAGAGACAAACAGAGAAAGAGAGAGAGAGAGAGTGAGTGAACGAGAGAGAGAGAGAGATACAGAGAGAGAGCAACAGAAACAGGCAGACATACACACATTACAGAGAGAGACTTACAGACATACACAGTGCGAGAGAGGCATACACACACATAGACACACACAGACACATACACACACACAGAAGAGAGATAGAGAGAGAGAGAGAGAGAGAGAGAGAGAGAGAGAGAGAGAGAGAGAGAGAGAGAGAGAGAGAGAGAGAGCTAGAAATAGAAAGAGAGAGTGAGTCAAAGTTTACAAAAGAACAGAATGCCGAACCAGACGAGAGCTGAGAATATGAGAAGACTGTGAGAAGTGGCCGCGCGGCCCCTCAATAATGCGATTTGCATCAAGTTCTTCATCCAATATGCGATTCATCAATCCCAGGATATTGAATGTGACCATTGCAAACATCCCAACCTGTTGTTTCCTCCCAAGGAAAACTCTGGAGTCACTGAGTGCATGCTCGCGAGGAATAATTTGCCGTTTTCATGGAAATCCTCAGCATGTGAGAGAAGGAGGACGGAGTGAGACAGAAGAGTAGGAACGTGTGAGGGGGAGAAAAGAAAAGCAAGGCTGTGAGCCAGTGAAGGTATGTGAATATTTCACGCCTGGAAATGTGGGAATAAAAATATAACATTGTGTCAACCGAATGTGTGGTTAAGTAGAAGATGTTTGTCAGTCTAATGTGTGGATGGTAATTACGGTGATGAAGATGGTAATGGTTGGTGTGTAACTAATATGCTGATGATCGTGTGCCATGCCGATAAGCGTAGGCGGTCACTGTTTGCCATCTAGGACCACCCACGGTTATCAGAATGGTACAGAACCAGAACCGTCATCTAACTAATATGCTAACGTCACTATTAAAAGATAATAAACGAAGGACTCATTGTCACGTCACGAGGTTTGTTGGCTATATGGTGCCAGATATATTTAGACCAATCAACGTTCGATGCGTGGTGTGGGAAACATCACTCCGCCGCCCTGGCTTGCTGAGAAATGTCCTGGATTTCAGTTTAGGCTTGGTCCATCTTAAAGCTTTAGTCTGTAAAAAAAAAAATAATCCCCGCCACTCCAGGATTTGACCACACGGCCACCAGGTGCAGCAGTTATTCGCGTTAGTCAATGCTGTTCTGCCCACGACACAACAGACATGTTGATAAATGTCCTGTCTACTCCAGGAGAGATCGAGGTGATTGGATGCTATTACAGTAGCCACGTACAACGCAACTATATATTACTATCCATATCACTATTCTTTTTTTTTTTCAAAGTTGCATATCCCTTACAGGACGTTGCAGTCAACACCAGCATTTAAAAACTGCTGTTGATGTTCTTGGCCAGATTACGCTCAGTAGTTTGCCATTGCCGGTCTCGCTGGCGAAGACGTTATTGACTTTCTCCGTAATCCCGTTTATCCACGTGGGATAATGCAGCTGTGCAAGATTCGGAAGCACATCGCGACGCGTTCGTTACTTACGGGATATGTGAGACGGTCGCTCAGAAAGCAATGGCAAATTACTGAGCATAATCTTGCCTAGAAATCAACAACAGCGGTAGAATGCTGATGTTGACAGCGATGTCCTGTAAATAGGATATGCGAAATAAAAGTTTGCCATTGCTTTCTGAGCGACCGGCTCACTTACCCGGGAAGTAACCAACGCGACGCGAAAGGCTGACGAATCTCGCGCAGCTGTGTTCCTCACGTGGATATACGGGATTACGGAGAAAGTCGTTAATCCCTTCGCCAGGGAGACATCACTATATACATGCTTACAAGTGCTCAGTCTTGCTTTAAGAGACTTGGACGTGTATGGATATGTTATTACATCTATAACTCTACCACGACACTAGAGACATTATCATAAGTGCCCAGTCTACTTTAAGAGATTTCAAAGTGTGTAGATGGGTAACTACGCTCGTCCCTTGCTTGGTTCCACTACGACAGTGGTTCTCAACTGGTGGGGAATCCCCCCCCGGGGGAATTTTGGGGTTTCCAGGGGGGGGGGGGGGAATGAAGATTATTTCAAGATCGCGTTAATACAAGAACCGATTACTTGATCTTGTTTTTCCTTTCATACTTTACGCTTCTGTACGCATCACCCTTCTGAAATTCATTTTATAACGTAAGTAGATCCGCAAATCACATTTTATGTACATGTCTAGACGTGTTTTAGTATCTGCTATTAAATGTAGCTTCAATTATTACGTATACTGTGTAGGGGCAGGGGGAAATTTTTAGGGAGGAAATACAAAAGGGGGGAATGACGTTCTAAAAATATGGTAAGGGGGGGATGTCCTAAAAATATGGCGGGGGGGGGGGATGACGTCCTAAAAATATGGTGAAGGGGGGAACGGACCAAAAAAGGTTGAGAACCACTGCACTACGAAAACATTTCAATAGTGCAAACTATCCTGAAAAGTGTGTTTAAAGGTACAACTTTTAATGAGATGAGGACGAGCAAAAAAAAAAAAAAATGAACATAATCTGGACGTTGATCCAAACCCTTCAACCTCTTTCGAGGGAGGCGAAGCCCTTGTGATCATGTCCCAGAAGCTGTGATATCCGTGACACATTCCAACAAATATGGATGATAATAATAATGAAGATGGTGATGAAAACGATGATCATTTGAATAGAACACACAAAGAGGAAGAGACTAAAAGAAAATATAAACGTACAAACATGTTTAAACAAAGGGAAGCGAGGGAATGCAGAATGGTTTTGTCTGGACTTCCAGAAAGGCAACTTTCAATGTTTTAACAAAATATTCTTGTTTACAAAAGTCGCTTTCGTATCAAATTATCCCAGAAGGCAAACGACCACGTAATTACCATTATCTAAGCGAGGCCAAAAATGGAATTGCTGTAATGAAGTCTAGCGTTTGACGCGAAGTTTTAGCGGAGAGAGAGAGAGAGAGAGAGAGAGAGAGAGAGAGAGAGAGAGAGAGAGAGAGAGAGAGAGAGAGAGAGAGAGAGAGAGAGAGAGAGAGAGAGAGAGTGTATTATTGAGTGTGTGTGTGTGTGTGTGTGTGCGTGTGCGTGTATGTGTGTGCTGGCTTGTTAACACAAAAGAACTCTCTGCTACCTGTTGTGAAACGTCTGTCCTGCTATGTAGGTCAGACACCTGCAACGTCTGGTATCACATTACAGACTGTTGCTATTTTTCGCCAGATGCCAGTAGTTGATCCGCCGATGAGACGGCTGTAGTTAGATTAAGACAAGCGGCAGCAGAGATGGTATTATCAGAGTAGAAACCGGAAACTTAGCTACAAATACCATAGAATGGAAAACAATGGATAAGAACTGTAGGGAGAATAAAGACACTTATTGGAAAATATCAGAACCTGATAACTATAGAATATAACATTACAGAACAACAAAGGAATATTAACCAGAGAAAAGCACAGAATATGTCGACAATAATGGATTGAATTAAAGTAAGCACGTTTCTTGATTTGCATAGTCTCCGAATGACGATCGGGTAGCACCAGTAGCACATGATATTCCCTACCGGAAAAAAAAAAAAAAAAAAAAAAAACTAAGGGACATGTAGTTTGTACTGAGATAGTGTCCGAATAATATCCAATATCAGAAATGGAATAATGACAAAGGAGAAAATTATTACAGATAAGTCACATACCGAGCGTGTGAGACATAAGATGGTGCATGATGGTGAAATGACCATGTGTTCACATGCATCCACTGTGGACGAACATTTACAGCGCGAATTGGCCTTATCAGCCACATTCGCCACCGCCATGGGTTGTAGTTATCAAGCCTTTTTGAAGCACAATGTAACAAACTATCGTCTGTCAAGACGTCAAGGTGCCAATGATGAGTGGCCAAATAGCTTGCGGTTAGTGGTAGCTTTGATGGTATTACGAAAGGAGTTAGTGGTAACTTTGATGGTATTACGACAGGGGTTGGTGGCAACTTTGATGGTATCATGATAGGGGTTGGTGGTAACTTTGATAGTATTACGACAAGTGGTTAATGGTAACTTTGATGGTATTACGACAGGGGTTGATGGTAACTTTGATGGTATTACGAAGATCCTCCGTTTAAAAGCAAGCAAACAATCAAACAAAAATGGTAACAAAAATTAGAAAGAAAAGAAAAAGAAAAAGAATGACAAACACACATATGGGTTAAAGGAATTTAAGAAAGTATACAGTCGCCCATATATTAAAAGGGCCCACAAGGGAAGCAAAGAATAGTGACACGGTAACCTAACATGCATGTCGCATGTGTCGACTTAGGAAGGTTGGCGTGAAACTGGCTACCTTATCTTTCAGAAAATGTTCGCTGCAAAACTGAATCAAACGTGAATAGGTTGAGGGTGTTTGTTGCAGTGGGGGATGAAAGGCTGAAGAAGAAGAAGAAGAAGAAGAAGAAGAAGAAGAAGAAGAAGAAGAAGAAGAAGAAGAAGAAGAAGAAGAAGAAGAAGAAGAAGAAGAAGAAGAAGAAGAAGAAGGAGGAGGAGGAGGAGGAGAAGAAGAAGAAGAAGAAGAAGAAGAAGAAGAAGAAGAAGAAGAAGAAGAAGAAGAAGAAGAAGGAGAAGCAAGTATATATCGTATGGGACAACCAATTGACATGTAGCGAGATGCACAGTTCTCTACTTTCCTCACACGAAAAGCAACGGAAAACAGCCGCAGAAATATCATGTTTCACCGTTAACTCTACAGAGTAATAATGTCACACACTAGTCTGTACTTTCGACATTTAAATATGATCACATATTCATAACTAGGAGACCCCCAAACAGACAACAAGGGAAAGCAGCCTCAGAAACACTATACTTCGCCGGCAGCTCGAAAGATTAATGACGTTATTACTCGTTTAATTCATCAATGCTGTGCTGCATATTAAACCAAATGCCCACTGCCCATGCGAGGCATGCTTGCCACAGACAGCCAATATAATGGCAGGATTGACCGAGCACGGGAATATTCTAGAAATGATTCACATGATCAACGTAGAGATGTGGTGGACAGTTATCATAAAGTTCAGATGAAGACGACTCCAGTTCTTTTTAATTGACAAAGAAGTTTAAAAAAAAAAAACGCAGGAGAAATTGGTCTTGAGATTACACGTCGTTTGCTGGGCACCACAAGGACAGATTGGACTGGCAAATGGAGAGGGCCTGAAGAGAGCTCTCTGAAACCAAGGCCAAGGAAAAGTAAGCCAGTTTATCCTTGGCTAACAAGCTTCTCGGCGTTTGCCTTGGCCAGCGCAGGGTCTATTGAAGAACTTCACGTCCTGTCAACGCAGGCTGAATGGATCACTAATGTGGGATGAGTCGGTGCTGGCAAAAAAAAAAAAAAATTAAACAGAATCTTAACAGGTTTTGGGAAGCATTTTTTTTTTCTTCCCTTTTCTGCACGCTGGTGTGCATCACATACGAATCACGGCACTATTTTTTTTTTTTAATTCTTTGTAAGGCAGTCTCTTTTATTTTTAAACAGGAGTTAATAAAAGAAAAGAAAAGAAAAATAAACATGACTGCAAATAATTAAGATGAAAAAAAAATGCGACATAAAATTATGTTCATAAATCGGCGACGTGAAAATTAATTTTGTTGCGTATCCCTTACGGGACGTTGCAGTCAACACCAGCATTTTCAGCTGCTGTTGATATACTAGGCAAGTTTTACGTTCAGTAGTTTGCCATTGCTTTCTGAACGACCGGCTCCTATACCTTTTTCGTAAAAATCAGCACCGCTGTGTTTCGAACCCGGGTATACGGGCTCACAAACCGCGTTCACAAGCCCTTAGCCACAGAGACCGGCTCGTCACTTTATATGCAGTACATATTATAACTTTATATACAGTACATATTGTAACTTTATATACAGTACAAATTGTAACGTTATATGCCGTACATATTGTAACTTTATATACAGTATATATTGTAACGTTATATACTATACATATTGTAACTTTACGTACAGTGCAAAATGGTAACTTTATGTACAGTACATATTGCACTTTATATGCAGTAAATATTGTAATGTTATATACGGTACATAGTGTAATGGTATATATAGTACAAATGATAATTTTATATACAGTACGCATGGTAACTTTATATATAGTACATATTGTAACTGTATATACAGTACATATTGTAACTTTATATACAGTATTCTTGGTATTAAGTGGCAAGACAAAATCACAAATACTGAAGTATTGGAAAGATCAGGTTGTGTGACAGTTTATTCCATGCTCAGTCTTCGTAGACTTAGATGGATAGGACATCTTAGGAGGATGGATGATGGTAGAATACCAAAGGATATCTTTTTTGGTGAATTACAGACGGGTAAGAGATCTCAGGGTCGGCCTCTACTACGATACAAAGATGTGTGTAAGCGGGACATGATTGATACAGGCATTGATAATGCACATTGGGAACAAGTCGCCGCTGAACGTGTTGCATGGAGGGCAAATATCAGAAATGGAATAAAGTCAAAGGAGAAAATTATTGCAGAAAAGTCACACACCAAGCGTTTGAGACGTAAGATGGTGCATGATGGTGGAAATGACCACGTGTTCACATGCACCCACTGTGAACGGACATTTACAGCGCAAATTGGCCTTATCAGTCACACTCGCTACCGCCATAGTTAAAAGTTATTATGCCTTTTTAAAGCACAAACTATCGTCTGTCAAGACGGCAAGGTGCCAATGAATGAATATACAGTACATATTGTAACTTTATATACAGTACATATTGTAACGTGATATATTGTACATATTGTAACTTTATATACCGTACATATTGTAACGTTATATACCGTACATATAGTAACTTTACAGTACATATTGTAACGTTATATACCGTACATATTGTAACTTTATATATAATACAAATGGTAACTTTATATACAGCATACACTGTCCCACGGCTGATCTAGAACCCTCGACGCGGTATGTCGGAGAATTAAGAAACTACGCTCCTCATTATTCCCTAAGCCACAGACGCTGGTTAATAACCACGCCATATGTTTTCTCTCTCTCTCTCTCTCTCTCTCTCTCTCTCTCTCTCTCTCTCTCTCACACACACACACACACACACACACACACACACGCACGCACGCACACACACACACACACACTAACACACTGGACCGTTATACGGGGTCTTGTAAATTACAAACATAGGCCCCTGTGATAATCTTGTTACATGCACAAACCGCGTGGTTTCCTTTTTCAATAGTCTAGCGCAGGTGCGCTTCCCAACTAGCTTCCTTCTCATATTGTTTGTAACAGTGTTTCCGTCTGTGCACAGGATTGGGAATACCCAACACACTAGGTGTTTCCGCAGATGTAAAGTTCCAGTACCAGACTTGCTCACCCAGTGGGTATCTGAACGTATAGAGTGCAAGGGGAGCTCTGCAGCATAAGCCCAAGGAAATGACTCTTGGGTACCAGGTCGGTAGACATGTCTCTAAACCAGCCTCATTCCGATGGGTGCAAACTCTATTTAGAACTCAGATGATCAGGGGGTGTACAACTTGCAGTCTCATAGACAATTCCCATTCATTCTTGTCATAACCATGTGCCCTGCCAGTTGGTGTAGGCGCTCATGCACACCCACAGATCTCGGTCCTTGGTCTTTTGGATCAATCCCATTGATGAGAATTCTCCATGCCAGCCTATCATTCTATCTAGCACCTTTGTCTCAGTCTGTCCCGGTCTTTTCTACCTCTGATCTTAATAGCCGTCACGATATTTTCCAACGCCTCTCTAATCATTACGTGACCACAGAACGATGTCTTTCGCCTTTGTATATGTGTCTATAATGGACGGGTATATACCCGTGAAGAGAGGAAGAGGAAGGCTAAGAAAAGATGGGTGCAGGATGTGGCGGATGATCTCCAGATGGGTGTATCGGATGTAGGGCATCTTGCTTGTGACCGAGAAATTTTCCGGAAGGTTGTTATGGAAGCAAAGTTCTATAAAGGACAATAACTGAATGAATGGATGAATATGTGTAGATACTGCTCTACTTTAATTAGCATTGTCCGGTCAAACCAATTCCGATGGAAGCAATCCGGTTACAATGCCCAAACGACCTGAACATCAACTCATCGGGCTAAAGAGTTAAAACTGAGTCTTCAAGAGAAATCATAACCAAGTAACTAACCAATCTGATATCGACTATTCTCGTTACATTCAGAATTCGTCTTCGGGATTTTCTTTTTGTTGCTTCAATTGTTCTGTTATCCATTGTTGTCAGTGTCAAAGTGTGACATTGATAGCATAATTATGGTAGGAAGGCTTGTTGAGCAGTGCCCCAACTGTGATAATCAGTTATGTGTTTGTTCTGTCATACTGGTGACATGTTAGCAATCATTTGATTGGCATTGTTGAATAAAAGATCGATTTCTGCTGCCATTATTTCATAGGTTAATATTATGTCTCCGAAGTATTCGACATTTTCGTTGTTGGGTTTTTCTATGACAATCTTGAAATATATCTCTTCTCTTACAATGGTTATAACCGACAATGGTTATAACCGGTGTTGTTAGCGCTGATTTTCATATCCATACATCCCTTCTTCTTGTATCCACCTTGATGCTGTAGAGTGGACTGGTTGTTCCAATGATCCTAAGAGCCATTCCGACGGTAGCACATCTACTGGTGGGGTCTCTCATGTCGGACAGGTCAAGGGGTAGCGACCCACAAACCTGCTGTCTTGTAGGTCGACTGGGGACAGTCAATTGTTAGGGAAAGCAATTCTGAAATAATGCTTGTGGAAGTCGGATGTGCTGAGCCACAGACTTTAGGAAACACCACAACACAATTCTCTTAATGTCCTACACACACACAAACGAACGGCTATATTAATGTTTTAATGTGTGGTTATAATTCAAATTCCGTTTTCGCAATGATAGATTGTTCATCGGTATAGAAGAGTTCATTACACTTACTGTCTTTGTGTTAGTTCGTACTGCTGTTTCTGATCCATTATCATAAGTGATGCATATACTGTATACGCATTTGAATATACTTTGCAAATACTGATACACTCTATAGGTGCACAATGCGCTTGCCAATTGTTGTCGCTATACCCGTTGAAAAGGTGTCACTTCGTCAGCGGAACACAATGAAAGAAATGGGGTTCCCATTACACAAAATACAGATCATCAAAACACTCTACAATGAACAAAAGGTAGCCGCGAGAATATGTGATGATATAATAGACTGGTTTTTAATAGATCAAGGATTTAGACGGTACAATATTTTGTCACCGTAGTTGTTTAATTTATAAACTTTACACAACATAAGAAATCTTAGAGAAAATATTAATAATTCGATCCGTTTGAAGCCGAGAAATAGAAAACCTTGAACTTTAATATGCTGACGTCACAGTGCTACTATCAACAACACAAATGGAATTGCTAGGAGTCCCGTGGCCCAGTGGTTAAGTCACCAGTCTCGCGCTACCAAGGTTGTGGGTTCAATTAGGTACTCCGTCATTAGATTCACGAGTACAATTTCCTCGGCGTCTTCCGGAGGTCATCGCTGAAGCCACTGAGTTCCGTGCGACGCTTTCGGTAAGCAGCCTTGCGGAAAGAGACCGAGCCTTATGGGGCAAATCCCGATACAATGAAGTCAATCCTCTCGCCAGTACACCACTGTCAACCCTTAAATGGGGGTTGATAAACTAATCAAGTCAGAGCAAAGGCAACAGGAGAAAGAACTGAATATTAAAGATCATTGGAGGAAAAAGATAACAGACATATCCAATTAGAACTCAATGTTAAAGAAGATTAGTTATTAAGACAAATACAGTTGAGGAAAATGACACCTAAAGACATGAATGACTAGAAAAGATAATAACAGAGAGAAATATACTAGAGGAAAGAGAAAAGAGGAAGACCACTTTGTAAATGGATTCAGAACGTGAAATATAATTTACGTGTCACAGAAAAAGAGGTGAAAGTCTTCCATATGATAGTGAGACATTGCGAGTGACTATTGATGGAGAACTGTTCTGCGTCGGATCAGCCATTGGATAACGATGCCATTTCCTTTGTGTGCGTGTGGATATAAAGGGAAAACCATCATACTGAACTCCCAAAAATAAATTTATGTTCAGCCATAAAACTAGCTTTAAGGTGGCTTGACATGTTCAAATTATCAGCCTTCTGGGTGAATAATCCGTTCATGACATAATGGGGGAAGTTTTTGTAAAGAAACAAAATAATTCAGCGAGACACATAAATAATTAGAGTGAAAACGTTAATACTCCCATGATTTAACAATATACAGCTGCTGGTTGCTGACAGCTGGAGCAATGCCAGGCAACTAACGAAACTATTTCAGAATTGGGACCTCTGATATGTGGGTTAGGAACTGCCAGACACAACTGATTAGCGAAGACAAAACTGGCTGATAGATTTGGCTGGGAATAGCTCGTTAGTTCCAGAGTCATTGCGAAATGAGAATAGCTAGAAATAGAAAGTAAAAGGCAGAGGTGGTTCCATGGGAGACACTGCCCTAGGGGGTGTGAAGTGGTAGGTGTTCACATATCCTAGGTTATGTTGTAATGAAATGGGATGACCAGTTGCCTGTCTCAATGTTGTTTCTTAACAGGCGTTTTATAGACAATTATCTTATAACGATTTTGAGTGATTGTCTCTTTCTGTCTGTCCGTCTCTCTCTCTCTCTCTCTCTCTCTCTCTCTCTCTCTCTCTCTCTCTCTCTCTCTCTCTCACACACACACACACACACACACATACACACATACGCGCACGAATATATATATATATATATATACACACACACACACATACATCTGATGGTCTCTCTGTGTCTATCTGCTCCGCCGATCCCCATCCCTTCCTTCCATCTCTTCCATTTCAACGCAGTACTAGCCGGGACGAAAAGAAACCAGCACTGAAGCTGCTAGGAATTAAACCCGGGCCCACCTCCTCAACACGCAGGTACACTAACCCCTCTCCCACCTCGGCTCCGGAGATTCTATGCAGCCAGACACAACCGACCAGCCAACGAAACACTGTCGTGCAGACCAGGCCATGCATATCTGGTTAGTTAAGGAAGCATTGTGAAATCCGAGCTGGCATAAATAACAGTTAGTTATGCAACCGCTGTGAAATATTAATTGGCAGATATAACTAGTTATTTCAAGAGACGCTTCACTTATATTATATGACAATCAAGACAGAAAAAAACCACACTAGGCGAGGGGGATGTTTATTGCAAGGAAATGAAGCTTGCGCTAATGAAATTCAATCCAATCTCTCAGAGGACGCAGTTTTTGTCAAGTCACTGACTGAGCTGCCGCCATGACAAACTCAGAGAATGGATTAATCGCTCACTGCCGAAATCAGTGTCTCCGGGAATAATCACTTATCTTGGTATTAATAATCAAGGAAGACTCTCCGCGTGACACCGGAAACGCAACTTCATTTGTTTAACGCTGCGGTGGTGAGACCACTACAGCTCGGCTTATTTAAGAGGAAATAGAAGTGAGAATAATAATAATAATAATAATAATAATAATAATAATAATAATAACAATAATGGCAGCTTACTGGAGCTTCGGTAGCAAGCACGCTTGCCTGCGACACGGTGGTCATGCGTTCAAATATCTATTGGGGCTGGGATATTTCAAAACTGACTTGTGCTTCTAGGTGGCTCTAAACGGGTAACCAGAAAAGTCTTGGGGAGTAAGGGGGCCAGTGTGATGATATTTACCGCGTCATTGATCGAGTTCCGATTGGTCTGTAAAAAAAAAAGGGTTAATACCTGTACCTAATGATCTCCATGGTTCGGACAATGGTCACCTGGTAATGGTAATGAAAGAGGTGGGCCCACACCTAGTTATTCACCTCTATACTTGAGAGGTCTGAGTGTGCGACGTCGGAATGCATTTTCTGTAAGGTATTCCCCGTACCGGGTATAGACATATACCATCCATGGTAAAACGGTTGTTCCTCTTGTATAACTGTCAAAAGACTGTTATTTACTGCCAGTATAGTACCTTGCGGTGTATAGCACAGGGGTCTTTGAGCCTGAGGAGTTAAGTCGCCGCGAAGTGTGCAGTTTAGGACTTTCTTTTTGCTCCCGACAGACACAAATCCCACACCTTATCGAGGGATCGAACCCGAGTCTTCTAAAGGAGAGTCCGGCGTTCTAGCCACTCGGTCAGCCGCTTCTTTCCTCGAGAAGTTCAGATCAGAAGACGAGATCGAAAATAGGTGCAATAAGGCAAAATCAACTCATTGGACAAATGGCACCAATACTAAAGAACAAATATGTATCAGTAACTACTAAGAAAGCACTTTACAACACAATCTTCCTACCACCTGTATGCTACCAATACCAAACCTGGACAATGACAGAAAAAGAGAAAAGAAAAATCACAACAAAAGAAATGAGGTTCCTGAGAAGAATACTCAACGTATCAAGAAGAGATAAGATCAGAAATGAAGAAATCAGGATTAAAGTGGAGGTTAAAGCAGCACTAGATTTTATTAGAAAGCAGCAAGTCAAATGGTTTGGCCATGCACGTAGGTTACCAGTCAACAGCATACCACAACAAGCAATGATGTACAGACCAGATGGAAACAGAGGAAGAGGCCGACCACGTAAACGTTGGACGGAGGGAATAGCAGAGTCCATGGGAATATCGATATATGAAGCCCATAATCGGGCACTCTCACGAAGTTTTTACTTCACCTCGACACCGCAAGGTACAAGAGGAACATGAAGAGATGAGATGAGATGAGATTCATTTTGAATGAATTATGCACCATGGGTTGGTCAGAAGAAGTCGCCGTAGGTATTCAGGCACGCATCCCATTGCTTAGGTAGGCGACGAATGCCGTACATGGTTGCTCACTGAACCAAGTGTTTACTGCGTTGTTTACGTCTGCATATGTGCGAAATCGTTGCCCCTTGAGAACTTTGTTTAGAGGTCCGAACAAATGAAAATCACATGGCGACAAATCAGGGCTATAAACTGGATTTTTCAGAATGTCCCATATCTTCCTTGCTAATGCTTCCTGCACAATCTTTGTGACATGCGGACGAGTATTATCGTGCAACAAAATCACACCGCGAGAAAGCATGCCGGGTCGTTTATTCTTGATGGCTTTTTGCAGCTTGTCTAGTGTTTGCAAGTAATGGGTAGAGTTGATGTTGACACCAGGTTATTTAAAGACGGCCGCAATAGTCATTCATTGTCAAAAAATGCTCTCAACATAACCTTACCAGCGGAAACCTGTAACGTGAAGTTTGTTGGGTTTTGGTGATCCTGCATGCTTCCATTGCATGCTCTCTCTCTCTTGCTGCTCGGCTCAAAGTGGTGACACCATGATTCATCGCCTGTCACTATGCGGAAGAGAAATACATCACCCTCCACTCTGTAATGCAGCAAGTGGTGCAAACACTATCCCATGCGTTCCTCTTTATGGTGGTCGGTCAATATCTGTGGCACCCACTGTGAACACACCTTCTGATATTGCAGTTTATTACGAACGACCTTTTCAATTGTCCCAAATGACACATCAAATTCTTTCACTAGCGAACGTATGCTTCAACAACGGTTCATCTGTACTGCTGCATCAATTTTGGAGATGGCTTTTTCTGTTGCAACAATATGCGCTTGACCCGGCCGTCGAATATTTGTCGTGAACTGACGTCCTTTCCGAAATATTCGTGCCCAGTCTGTCACTGTTGTCTTCAGCATACATTTGTTACCGTACGCTGCCTGCATTCTCCGATGAATGTCCACTGGTCGACAGCCTTCAAATGAAAGAAACCGAATCACCGCTCTTTGAGCTTCTTTGGACGGATTTTGGATCAACCCGGCCATTTTGGCAACGGTCAGAAACATAACCTATGCATCATGGGACGATAAGCACTTGCTCTTTTATTGATTGGTCAGTACTTATCACACGACAATGACATGATCATGTTCAACGTACGCAATTACGCGCGGTGCGGCACGAACGGATTTCAAATGAACGCCCCTTATATATATATATATATATATATATATATATATATATATATATATATATATATATATATATATATATATATATATATATATATATGTGTGTGTGTGTGTGTGTGTGTGTGTGTGTGTGTGTGTGTGTGTGTATGTCTATCTGCTCGCGTGCATCTAACTATGTGGAGACATACACAGGACATCTAACTATGTGGAGACAACCAGGAGGTTTAACCATGAGGACACACAGACAGGAGGTATAACTATTTGGACTGGACACACAGCACGAAGTTTAACTATGTGGACACTGAACAAAAACTGTCTACCGCGCATTCCTGTCACAGTTTGAAACTACCATATTCCGTGTGCTGACTTTGAGAGCGAAATAGAAAAAAGCAAAAGAAAAACCAATAAGGTCGTGCTTGCACGTGAGGAGACTGTCAGAAAAGGGAAAGACAATCTGAAGTTGGGCTGGGCTTAAATCATCGAGAATGTCAGAAGCAGAGTCTTAGTCTCTCTCCCTCTTCCTCCCTCCACCACCCCTTTCCTCCTCCTCCCTCTCCATCGGTCCTCTGCCTATTTTTATTTCACCGCACGCTACTAGATTCCACACATTTGTATTGACCGTATAGCCATTTTCTTACAAGATAACAGATGCCAGGTCACTGGCAGAAATATTTTCAACATCACACCCGTGCCCCAACAAATTTATTCTTGAGAAGTGTGATAGTTTCTGCTTACCTTCCAGACTTTTGTCTCGTTCAGGCGGACTCGCAACTCTAAGTCACGACGCCACTAATTAAAGGGAACGCCGCCCCTCTAAACCTCTCATTTGCTGGTTAAGCTAAACGTCTCATCTCTAAATCTCTCCTTTGTTTATTAAGGCGGACGTCGCAAATCTAAGCCTTCCATTTATTTATTTAGGCGGATATCGCACCTCTAAACTTTCTTTTTGTTTATTAAGAGGACATCGCACCTCTAAACCTTCCATTTACTTATTTAGGCGGACTTCGCACCTCTAAACCTTCCATTTGTTTATTTAGGCGGACTTCGCACCTCTAAACCTTCCATTTGATTATGTAGAAGGACGTCGCACCTCTAAACCTGCCAGTTGTTTATTAAGCGGACGCCGCACCTCTAAACCTTCAATTTCTTTATTTAGGCGGACGTCGCACATGTAAACTTTCTTTTTATTTATTAAGCGGACGTCGCATCTCTAAACCTTCCATTTGTTTATTTATGCGGACGTATTATCTCTGAGCCACTCCTTCCCTAAATAAAGCGACCGTCGTATCTCTGAGGTACCCAGTACCTGATTACTGCACCAATAATCCGTTTGACCCCTGATTAACGGGGAGATGGCCCCTGGAAGCGACTCCCCTCACATCCACAAACAATAAATATACAAACATGGTGACTATGACGACGACAAGGAGGGAAAAGGAGGTAGAGGAGAAAGAATAAAGTTTTTCACGGATACCTTACCTTGGGCTATGTCAATCAGCAAATCACGTAACATCTCTTCTTTGCCCGTGACCTGCACCGCCGAGACGCGAACTGAGAATCTGGCGCCAGTTTTGTCCTTTTGCTCGTTAATTAACTTGAACAGCCACGCAATGGCACAAGGCATCACCCCCAGAGTCGAGCAAGACTGATCACTTCCAATCATGGTATAGGTTTTACCTGAAATAATACAAATATTTGTCACAGCCGTGCGAATTATAATTAATGTAGAGACATAAAAATTAATGTTGCCACTGGGCACGCGGGGTAGTTTATGCAATGGGAAGTCGTGAAAGATGAATGCGTCACATGTTGTGTGTGACGTTTTCTATGATTTATTTGTTTGTTTACAATGTTGGATGCCTGCCGGATGTTAGCCTCATATTGACACTGAAACAACCCTACATGCATTGGGACTGATGGAGAGAAATGTTATTCACAATTCGAACATAATTGAACGTACAGTCAATCCTCGATTTAAGGACATCGATATTAACGGATGTTCGATTTAACGGACACATATTGCAGTATATTAACAGATAAAAACTTGTTTTAAAAAAAAAAAAACTAAAAGAATAGAAATAAAAAATGTTCTTAGATTTAGTCACGTGTAATATTGTGTTGTTTCTGCATATGGATGCATCTCCATTTATCTCGATCCCTGGCGCTCTTGAACAATTCCACTGATGATATTCCTCCACGTCTCCGTTCCGTTTACTCAGCCCTCATGTCTCTCGACCTACCCAATCCTCTTTTATCACTGATATCTTCAGTCGCCACGATGTTTTCTAATGCTCCCCCCCCCCCCCCCCAATACATGACCAACAACCACACTGTGTCCCCATCTTGCATTTGTATACGCTGCTCTACTTTTGTTAACCTTCTCCAGACAATCGTTGTTAGTTACTCTGGCAGTCCAAGGTATTCGCAACATTCTTCTGAGAAACCACATTTCTGTTGCATCCACGTTCTTCCTAGTTTGTTCGCTCACTTTTCTTTAATCACTTTCATATACTAGAATAGATTCTATACAACATTTCAGCACTCTGTGACATTCAATGGCAGTGACTTATTGTGTCTAATGCTTTTTATTTTCTGAAATGTAACTTTTGCGTGCCATAATCTCCCCATAATGTATGTCATTCATCGTCGGTCTATTGTTATAACTGACTCATATATTTTAATTTATGAACTTTGTTAGACAATTTCCTTTTTTTTTTTTTTTAAATTCGCATATCCTTTACAGGACATCGCTGTCAACAGCGGCAACTTTCAGCTTTCTGTTGATTTCTTGGCAAGATTACGCTCACTAGTTTGCCATTGCTTTCTGAGAGGCCGGCTCAGTTATCCCGCAAGTCACCAGCGGGGGACGAACCGCTCCCAGTTCTCGCCCGCTACGAGACTCTGCGTGATAAACGGGATTACGGAGAAAGTGTTGTAACCCCTCGGCCAGAGAAACCGGCAATTTCCTTTCTAGTGTTATATAATATTTTGGCGGCATCTTTTTCTTTGATATATTTATTGCTTTCATTGTCTTGATATTCAAGGAAATTCCTAATTTGCACTCTCTACTATTACAATATCCAACAGCACTTGTAGATCTCCTGAGTTTTCAGCTATCAATCCTGTGTCATCTGCATTCACAACCAATCAACTGTGAAGTAAAGATTATTTTGTTTTGCAGTAAGACAACATGAGTCCAGAATTTAAAGACTGTATTTTAACGTTGCAATCAATGACATTTTGCGAGACCCCCGGCATGGAGCCATGAATGTCATCACTAAATGTATGCATAATGATGGCAGCGCTGTTTTTCTCTAACAAGCAGTAACATTTCCATAAACAGTTTATTTTTCATCGAATATATTGGCTGGTGATTTTGTTTTTTTCTCCGGCAGTTTCCAGCAGTTACGAGCTAGCCACTCATGCATAGAAAGGGGAGACAAATCAATGCCAATATAACTAGCAAACCAAAACCCGTTAGTGTCTGAATGTATAAATTCCTCATTGTTGGGGAGCGTTTGGGACCATTGACACCTCACGGGTATTGATTGACATTCGTACTGTACTGGCACCGTGGAGTCTTGACAGAGTATAGTTTGTTGTTACCCTGTGCTTAAAAAAAGAAAGGCATAATAACTACAACCAGCGTATGATTGTAGTTATACCTTTCTGTAGCATAAAGCCTGGGCTGAATTGAAAAGACCATGTGTTGTCCTTGCAGCATGATCCCTCGCTCGGCCCGCCTAGTTTACTCTAGAGAACACAATAATACCTATACATCTGGAACAAGACAAGCTTAAGAAGAGGCCGGATCAGCAAAGCAATACTCTAACTATCCGCCAGTCAGATCTTCGATTCTAGACCAGTTGCCAACCAAGGCTTTGGGCCCGGTCTGTTATGTCATGACATTTAGTCTAAGGATGCATTTCCTCGCACCAGGATTAGGCTTGTACCCTTCCAAATGCGTTCGTTCGCCCGAAGCCGTTGGTACAATGTGGGGTGTCGGGTTTGGTGAGCGCCGACCAACATTCGGCGCTAACAGAAAGCAGGTAGTGCCGCCTCCTGGCATTCGTATAACTTAACAGACATAGAGATAAGAAGACCTCCTATACAACAGGAACACTGCAACCTCTCGATACCAAATGACGATGGTCGAGAATCTTCTCGGGCTGGGCAGCCTGCGGAAAGCGTCGCATAATGTATAATAATACATCGTGTTCAACTTTCAATAGCCTCTTCTAGGCAATCGTTGTTAGTTAGTCTGGCAGTCCAAGCTATTTGCAACTTTCGTCCCAGGAACCACATCCCCGTTGCTTCCAAGCTTTCTCTAATTTGTCCATTTGTGTTCCATGTCTCACTGCCACGCAGCAAAACATGTTCTTTATATCATTTCAGTGCCTTCTTTGGGAGATTCAGTAATAGCATAAGAAATGGACTACACAAAATGCAAGGAAACTGAAGAGATCAGCTGGATAACTGTACGTTCCACTGCAAAAACAGCACCAGAGACAGTCGACTTTCTTAGCCTCTTGTCGTCATCTTTTGTATACCTCGCAGGGTCAGGATATGAATATAATTCCGTACGATCTCTGGTATGGGCCTCATACAACGTGCGTCGCATTTCGTCGGTTATAATATTCATCTATACTTTTTATATTGTTGGTTTACTTTAAATGTATCTGCTTTATTTTAATAATAATAATCATAATGATGATGATGTAACATCTAGGGCAGTTATTTCTTCTGACCGAGTGTATGCGAGTTAGTATTTTGTCGTAAAATAAACAAAGACATGAGTGGCCACATTTATTTAAAAAAATCAAAAAATCACATATTGTTGTAGACAATGGCTGCGGCCTTCGACAAGTATGGTCACTACTAAGAAGGAAAGCAATCCCAAACTACCTTCTTTACTTGGTTTCCCTTATGCAGTCATGTATGGTTGCTAGTTTTCTAGTGACTGCCGCTTCCATCGACGACGAACTAACTGTATTTTTCGTGGCGGACGTTTGTGTTGGCATTCTGGCATTATGCATAATATACCCGTACGGACTGTTTTTTTTTTATTTTCACTCGGTCGCTTTGAACACAAGCGTAGTCCATACACACTATTTATAGTAGTGATGGACTGAATTTTGCGTGTGGGTTAGCTTTCCCTATTAACAGTGTCCCTCGCCATCAGGCGAACCCAATCCGACTTCAGAGATACTTGTAATTAACGTCCCCAAGTCAAGGACGACAGGTCAACATTTTAGTCCAGCTGTCCGGTGTAGGGGTTGAACCGCTTCCCTCGGCATCAGCACACCGGATATTTAAGAACACGTGTTCTTATCTATTCGGCCATGCGGACCTGCTGCGGACTGCTATTTTGTCGAGACTCCTGTCTGTTCCACTTTTCACATGGGGCAGTGAGGAGCATTTTGTGTGATATTCATTGGCATAGGAAAGGAGCATGATGGGGCAACACCTTCGATTAAGTTGGAAACGCGATTAACTAACTAACTAACTAACTAACTAACTAACTAACTAACTAACTAACTAACTAACTAACTAACTAACTAACTAGCTAGCTAGCTAACTAAACTAACTAACTAACTAACTAACTAACTAACTAACTAACTAACTAACTAACTAACTAACTAACTAACTAACTAACTAACTAACTAGCTAACTAACTAACTAACTAACTAACTAACTAACTAACTAACTAACTACCTAACTAGCTAAACTAACTAAACTAACTAACTAACTAACTAACTAACTAACTAACTAACTAACTAACTAACTAACTAACTAACTAACTAACTAACTAATGTAATAATTATGTTTGCTCAATTCATAAAGGCACACAACTGATTCACAAAGCTGGGGATCATGCGAGGTGGCGAAACATGAAGCTTATCAGCATGGCACATGTTGATGATGATAAAAAAAAAAAAAACAACAACAGTAAATGACAGTTTTCTACGTCCTGCGGTGTAGTGGGTAAATGTTGCTAGCCCCATATTTGTGTTGATGAAGCGGCATTCTATGGGTCATGTGATCAATATCACAACGGCCACGTGACTTTCCAAAACATCTGTGGTACCTAATATAAGCTGGATCGGCCTTGAAGCTCGGGTCAAACACCCTCGAAGGATATTCGAACACACGACCACCGGGCCGACAGGCAAGCCTACCAACTACTGTGCGACCGCGGCTCCAGTACTCTTGTATTGTATATGCTAATGGACATGTTATGAGAAGAAATGGATTGGAGAATTTAGTGACAACTGGCAAGATCGGAGGGAACAGACCAAGAGGAAGACCGAGAGGAAAATACTTGAATGGCTTGGCGACATGGCATGGTCGAGACAGGAACACTGAGCTGATCCACGACTCTGGTGATCGAGTGAAATGACGAGTCATGACCGCCCACGCTTTCCGACATGGCACATGATTGATTCATTGAATACCGCAAAATTTCACAAAGCTTCCGCAGTATCTGACACGCATATTTAATAATGAAAAACTGTCGATGGCCAGTGGAAACCATCACTCTCAATTCTTAAGACTATGCTTTTGGTTATTCACGTAAGTAGATATATGGCGAAGTTACATATTAAAAAGACTTCGTTTGTTTAAAAACCACTAGACCGATCTGTTAGGCTAAAATGTTGGCTTCCCATCCTTGACTTAGGGACATAAATTACAAGTACCTGAGAAGTCTAAGTGGGTTCGCCTGATGGAGCGGGGCGCTGGTGATAAAGAAAGCTAATCCACACGTAAAAATCATCTCCAATTCACTCAAAGTAGTAGCACGTGTATGGACTACGTTGAGTTCAAAATGACATAAAGAAAAAAAAAAATAAACCACCAGATCTCAGACTGAATAACCTAAGGCGACATAGGGCAGTATTTAGACATAATTTAACTGAAATAGACTGGTGCCCTTTATCCAGTTCTGGTGCAGGCTACGACAGAGTCAACATCACTTAAACCGAGTCAACCCTCAACATACAGCCTTGTACACACATTGTTCTCACGCACGTGACGTGACTAACCACCTTCTGATGAGCGGCACTACACCGCCCGGGAATTCATACAACAAACGCCTTCAACAATGGCCATCCCACTGTATGGGTGTCTGGATCAAATACAGTAAATCTGTCAGTAGTTTTGTTATACAGCAGCAACTGCAGAAGCATCAACGTCTACAACTAATAATTATAGCACAAGTGCTACTAAGACCACTACTACTACTACTACTACTACTACTACTACTACTACTACTACTACTACTACTACTACTACTACTACTACTACTACTACTACTACTACTACTACTACTAGTACTAGGAACAGTAGTAATAGCAGTAGTAGTAGGGCCATAAAGTTAACAAAGAAAAAGCGTTTCGTATATTGATAAAGCCTTGGTATATTTGAGTAATCCTTTATTGTTCATCGAATACAATATTCGAAACCAATTTTATGCACACAGAAAATCTTCGCTGTAAACTTGCGATTGCCATAGGGACGACAAATGTTCCACATTCGAGCAATATCAGCGACTACGTGATTTACGTTTTTCAGTTGAAGTATAATTCACTTATTCACTTCACATGATGCATAACCAACGCTGCAGTATTCACTTTACGATATACAGCGGAATATGGCAGGCAATATATTACAGGACATATTGTTTGTTCCTTAGTGTTTATAAATGATGTTTGTCTTGTCCTGATGTAAATAACCCAATGTCTTTGTGAACTGACCTCATGTGGACTTAGGACATTGGTCTCGTGAGTTGTCCATGGTATCCTTAGCCTTTCAACAGAAACCGCATGTCCGAATTATCTAGTTTCTTTCTGAATGTTTGAATTATCTAGTTTCTTTCTGAATGTCTGAATTATCTAGTTTCTTCCTGAATGCCTGAATTATCTAGTTTCTTTCTGAATATCCGAGGTATTTAATTTCTTTCCGAATGTCCGAATTACCTAGTTTCTTTCTGAATGTCTGAATTATCTAGTTTCTTTCTGAATGTCCGAGTTATCAAGTTTCTTTCTGAATGCCTGAATTATCTAGTTTCTTTCTGAATGTCTCAGTTATCTAGTTTCTTTCTGAATGTCCGAGTTATTTAGTTTCTTTCTGAATGTCCGAATTACCTAGTTTATTTCTGAATGTCTGAATTATCCAGTTTCTTTCTGAATGTGCAAGTTATTAAGTTTCTTTCTGAATGTCCGAGTTATCTAGTTTCCTTCTCTCTCTTAATTAAGTTCCAACGGCAGTAATCGCCGTCGGGCGAGGGTTCACTACGAGCTCTCGACGTTCGCTTAGGGAGGGCAAGGCTGTCATCTATTGCTCCATGCACTCAGGCCTACAGAATGTGACGGTCCAAACACTTCACATTACGACAGCGGTGCTCATACTCGACAGACAAAAAGACAATAAACAAGCAAATAAACACAAACACCCACTGCACTCTAAACCCAGTCAAGCGGTTTTGCCACTTTCATATCACAGACGTTTCAAAGTAAATTAATCACGCTTTGAAATCCAATAGGAATAACAATACAATTGAAATATTGGCAATAATGATTCCCAGCATTGGCGGCGGTGAGTCGTCTCTACTTGTCCATATGTTGTTTTTAATTTTACACAGTAGATTGATGTTATTCATGTCATTTTATTTTATTTTGCGCTGCCCAATTTTTCGTTTGTAGAGTGTCTCCCTCCCCCACCCCCCACCCCTTTTTACACCAACCACCTTTCTGCCCCCTCCCTCCTCGCTTTTGAACTCAAGCGTAGTCCACGGAGGACTGACTTTTATGTGTGGGCTAAAGTTCCCTATTGCCAGTGTCCCATGCCATCAGGCGAACCCACTCCGACTTCTGAGGTATTTGTAATTTACGTCCCCAAGTCAAAGACGAGAAGTCAAAATTTTAGTCCATCTGACAAGTACAGGGGTTGAACACGATACCTCGCCATGAATAAACCGGATGTTTAAGAGCGGGCGTTCTTATCCATTCAGCCAGGCTGACCTCCAGTGTCTCTCCTCATATTCTCTTTTCCCCCGTCTTGCTCGAGTCAAATCAATATTCATATCAGCATCACTCCCCTTGCTTTGACTTTACACGCAGTTTCAACTGTTCTCAAATTCTACATGCCTAGTAATGTTAGTTATAACTGAAGCATATGCACTACGGGGAAACCCGCTACAATGTACAGTCGACTTGTTCTCCGGTGAATCTCAGTATGGCGTAAGTATGATCTGCGTTCAATTTTCTTCTATAAACCCCCAACCAACCTTATTTGTTATATTTTATGCTGCTGTATCTTATATATAAATTGCGATCTCCGTCTGTCTGTCTGTCTGTCTGTCTGTCTGTCTGTCTGTCTGTCTGTCTGTCTGTCTGTCTGTCTGTCTGTCTGTCTGTATGTCCGTAATGCGCTCGCGAACGGCCCATCCGATTGAGATGAAATTTTCTACACGTCTTCCTTTCATTCCAGAGCTGCCAACTTTCATATTTTTTTAGTGTGAAATTGGCTGCTTACCCAATATTATTTCATTTTCCATTTTTCATTGTAATTTCATATATCTCAGGGGACTTAACTCTGTAAAAGTTATTTCAAGGGGCATAACTTTTCTGTATAACTTATAGTCATATTGTGGCATCGTTTTCAAAGATTTATAAACTCTTTGTCCATAGTTATGTACCGGCATATGAGTTATAATAAATAATGATACAATCTGTAAGGCATTTTCAAAGTTTTCATAAAAATAATGCATAATGCATAACATTGTAACTCATCTTTTTTTGCTTAAGAAGTTACTGTAGTCATGCAGGTGATTAGAAAGAGTTTTCATTAAAAATAATGGATGGTGTGTGGAAGGACATTCTTTTAAGTTACTTTTTTTGTTGTATGAATTTAATGAGACGCTACCCGCCAGGAGCTGGGCGAAGCCACGCGGGTCAGATAGATAGACAGACCCACCTTTTCGCTGCAGTTGTCTACAGGCATATGCGTTAAAATCCTCCTCCTCCTCTCCCCTCCTACCCTCTTCCCCTCCTCCTCCTCCTCCCTCTTTCTCCTCCTCCTCCTTCCTCCTCCTCCTCCCTCTTCCTCCTACCTCCTCGCCCTCCTCCCTCCTCCTAATCACTCCTCTTCCTTCCTCCTCCCTTCTCCTCCTCTCTCCTCCAACTCCCTCCTTCTAATTCTACGTCCTCCCCCTCATCCCTCCTCCTCCCTCCTCCCCCTTCTCCTCCCTCTTCCTCCCTCCTCCCTCTCCTCCTCCATCCTCCTCCCTTCTCCTCCTCCCTCCTCATCCTCACTCCTCCTCCTCTCTCCTCCTCCTTCTACCTCCTCCCTCCACATCCCTCCTCCTCCTCCCTCCTTCTCCTCCTCCCTCCTCCTTCTCCCTCCTCCTTCTCCCTCTTCCTCCTCCCTCCTCCTCTCTCATCCTAATCACTCCTCTTCCTTCCTCCTCCCTTCTCCTCCTCTGTCCTCCTACTCCCTCCTCCTCCTACGTCATCCCCCTCATCCCTCCTCCTCCTCCTACCTCCTCCCCCTTCTCCTCTCTCCACCTCCCTCCTCCTCCTCCCTCTTCCTCCTCCTCCCTCCTCATCCTTCCCCTCCTTCTCCTCCCTCATCCTTCTCCCTCTTCCTCCTCCCTCCCCCTCCTCCCTCCACCTCCTCCCTCCGCCTCCTCCCTCCTCCTCTCTCCTCCTCCTCCCTCCTCCTCCATCTCCCTCCTCCTCCATCTCCCTCCTCCTCCTCCCCCTGCGTTCTTCTCCTCCCTCCTTCTCCCTCCTCCTCCTTCTCCTTCCTCCTCCCCCTCCCTCTTCCTCCTCCTACCCTCCTCCCTCCTCCTCCCTTCTCCTACCTCCTCCTCCTCCTAATCCCTCCTACTCTCTCCTATTCCTCCCTACTTCTCCTCCTCCTTCCTCCTCCCTCCTCTTCCCTCCTCCTTCCTCCTCCCTTCTCCTACCTCCTCCTCCTCTCTCCTCCTCCTAATCCCTCCTCCTCCCTCCTATTCCTCCCTACTCCTCCTCCTCCCTCCTCTTCCCTCCTCCTCCTCTCTCCGCCTATCTCTTCCTCCCTCCTACTCCTCCCTTCTCCACCTCCCTCTTCCTCCTCCCAGCTCCTACTCCTCCTTTTCCTTCTTCTGCTGATGCTGCTGCCGCCGCTCCATTTACCCAAGTTAATTGTTGGGGAAGATGTAAAGATCTTTCAAGTGCTCTTTCTAATGCTTTTTGTAAGTTGGTCTTCGTTTATCTAAGGTTGTTCTAACTGCAACCAATAAATGATTAGACAGACAGGCAGACAGACAGACAGACAGAGAGGGAGGGACGGACAGACAGACAGTCGGGAACGGGAACTTATATGACTACTTATATGAATTAAATGAGATGCTCGCCATCAGGGGCTGGGCGAAGCCGGGCCGGATCAGACAGATAGACAGACAGACAGACAGATAGATAGTCGGGAACGGGAACGGGAGCTTATATGACTACTTATATGAATTAAATGAGATGCTCCACACCAGGAGTTGGGCGATGCCGGGCCGGGTCAGACAGACAGACAGAAAGACAGACAGAAAGACAGACAGTCGGTAACGGGAACGAGAACTTATATGACTACTTATATGAATTAAATGAGATGCTCCCCACCAGGGACTGGGCGAAGCCGGGCCGTGTCAGCTAGTCTCCTATAAAAACCATACTGGAGGGCAAGGTTGAAGGCAAGCGAGCAAGAGGTAGACAAGGACACAAGTGGGAAGATGTCACAAAATAAAACCGTGTGTTTAACAGGTTGATTATTATAGAGGATTTTCGGATTAAGCGGACGATCTGCCAGCGACAACTATTTTTACTAACAGAGTAAACACAGTTGTACAGGTTACATCGTGTCAGCCCATAAACACATTTGGTGGTGAGGGAGAAGGATATGGAATGGTTCCGTTTGTCATCTATACTGGCGGACATCAGACGGAAATGGCTGCTGGGATTGTCACCACGGAACAGAAGAGTGACAAGTTTGTCAACATTTGAATGCAGATGGAAGCCGTGAGATCACAGGGGCAGATGTAAAACGGAAGTACCTAGTACGGAAAACAGTGCATCTGTCAATTCTTGGTTTCCGGAACATCAAGATGATTGGCAGCTTGGTATCGAAACTCTTTGTTGGGAGTTTACAGAAACTAGCTGGCTTGTTTTGAGAATCTAGGCAATTACTGACAACTTTGACAGGATTTAAGCCAGGAAAATAGTTCTTGACAGGGGATGATTTGCCACTGTGCCACCTGTGTGTGGGGGAGTAAAGGATAACGTCACGTGGACAACTTTGGTAGTTTGCCATATAAACTCGAGTTGAGATCAACTAGGGTGGACTTGAATAATGCTCTAGACAGAGTGCAGGGCACTGCAGTGTTAGTGGAAATAATATCTACCGTGTGTTAATTAGTGACTTAATTTTACACGTGCCTATATGGCAGATGTAGATATGATTTATAGGACTGCAGTAGTGCCATTTAAGGTATAACTTATTATAATATATTCGTTATAATTACTATAGACTGTGGCCTTGTGAAACTATAGTGTGATGATTAGCACTGTTAGTGGAAACTAGCTAGAGTAGT
Source organism: Cepaea nemoralis (assembly GCA_014155875.1). Lineage (NCBI taxonomy): Eukaryota > Metazoa > Mollusca > Gastropoda > Stylommatophora > Helicidae > Cepaea > Cepaea nemoralis. The sequence continues at coordinate 275,874 of JACEFZ010004764.1, read as the reverse complement.
GAAGTGATACTTGGTTCTGTTAGCTAGAATAGATTAGTGAAGTGTTGATAAGCTTTACTAGTTGAGAATTGAGTAATGAAGGATAATTGGGATCTTCCCGTAGGTGTCCCTGGTGGGCGGGGTTCCGCATTCTGTTTGCTGATATTTTTTCTTTGTCATAGCCTGATTCGACTCTAGGTGGGTAGCTAATCTGCTCTGTGACTAAGTCTAGTTAGCTAAAGATCATTAAGCAAGGTGATAGGCTTACACTCAGCCGAAGGGATCAGTGACTAGTACTATCACCAGATGTGTTGTTTCTATCCTAGGTTCCCTACCAGATTCAAGGAAACTCTACAAAGTTTGGGAAAGAATTAAAAAACCCATTCTGAAGAACACCAGTTCAAGAGTCAATAAAGTTGCATACAGAAACGTAACTTAAGCTAGGAGGAAGTTGATTCACCAAAGATAGTGATGATTACTGATGCACCACCAGCATCCGACAGTAGTAACGAACCGAGAACCAGCTAATAGTACCTAGTGTTAGTACAGTAACAATTAACATTAGTAATTAGCACTTATGAACTGAGTGGTTCGATGTGCAACAAGGATGATCTGTCGACTAACTAACTAACTAACTAACTGCGTACACACTGCAAAAGACTTGTGCAGTTTGTTTAGGAACATTAGGAACGGACATTGTGTAGAGTGCAACCGGTCCCTGATTAACTCTTAATACCACCGGTGTCTATTTCGGATGTTCATGAAATTGGATTACCAGAGGTCTACAGAGGGAAAAGCATTATCCGGCAAGATGGTTCCGGCAACGGGTGAGACGTACTTGTTCTGACGTAACGTGCTGTGGTCTATCTTTGCTGTGATCAGCTGACTGGGTTGCTGTCTGAGAGTCAGAGTCTACACACTTTATAGAACACGTCACACATTTTCTTCGCATACACGTCTCATACACGTTACACTTTTATTTTAATAAATTAATCTTTATTAATTTCTAGAAGCAAGAGTTGTTGAGTATGTTGCGTTGGGGAAGTATGAGAAGGGGGCATTGTACGACAGTGTGAGAGTGATAGGAAAAGGTGTCCATAGGCTGATGGAGTGTGTTGGACGGAAGCTGGTGGATTCTCCAGAATATTGAGGGGAAAAAAAATAATATTATAATGTGGGTGTCGGATCTCCTCACTCCAGGGACGACACTTTAAAGGAGGACACGACATTATTGGGGGCTCGTAAACGTGATCTTTGGACAGCGGGATCTCTCGTAAACGGGATCTTTGGACAGCGGGATCTCTCGTAAACGTGATCTTTGGACAGCGGGATCTCCCGTAAACGGAATCCTTGGACAGCGAGATCTCCTGCAAGCAGGAACCTTTGACAGTGGGATCTTCTGACAACGGGGTCTTTTGACACGGGATCCTTAGTTATAAAAGGGAGATATCATTTTGGAGAATCCAGCTAGAGTGAATGTGGATAGGGGTTAGGACTAATATCTTACCTGTTCACACTTCACACGTCTGCATAGGTCTGTGGTCCTGATTCTACTCTTGTCACTGACTGAATGTACTGTGTGTGGTAATATCTAGATTTATAGTACTTGTTCATATATCTGTATAGTAATTTGCAGTTATATTGTACTCGACCTGCTAGCTTACCTCTCTGTATAATGGCCACCCCTAAACTTAGCACGTTAGAATTAAAGGCAAGGGGGGAAGAAATGGGATTGGCTGGGTCTTCTCTAACGGATTACATACAGGAAGTGGAGAGAGAGTATCGTCAAGCGGAACGGGAAGAGCGAAAGGCCGAGTTGGAATTGAGAAGGGAAGCTGAGCAAGCAGCTAGGAAATTGGAAGCTGAGCAAGCAGCTAGGAAATTAGAAGCTGAACAGGAAGCACAGAAAAGGGAGCACGAGTACCGGATGAGGGAACTCGAGTTGAAGAGTCAATCTAATGGAGAAACTGAGGGAGCAGTTGGAGGTTCCTCCATCCCAGGATCAACACCAGTAGGTGGACATGGGTACCATGCTATGAAGTTTCCTTTAGCGGTCTACGAGGAGGACAAAGAGAAGATTGATCAATACCTTCAACGCTTCGAGGCTATGTCAGTTGCTATGGGTCTGGAGCGTAACAAATGGAATCTTAAGCTATCCCAGGGATTACGCGGGACGGGATACGAGGTTTATACTCGCCTGCCACCAGGACATGAGAACAATTATGACGAGTTAAAGACGGCTCTGCTGAAACGATTCCGAGGTTACGTCACATACCTACCGGAAAAAATTTCGAGCAGCGAAACGAGAACCCGGAGAGTTGTTTGCCGCCTACAGTTTGCGTCTTAAATCTTATCTCCATAAGTGGATGGATTTGGCTGGGTTCGCACATGACTATGAGAGTCTGGAAGAGCTCATGGTGGTCGACCAGCTGAAGAAGCAAATGTCTAAACCTCTCAGGACGTTCCTGGGAGAACAAGGAGCAGAACGTATTGACCTCGTGACTAAATTAGCAGAACGGTTCGTCGAGGTACATGGGGAGGCAGGGGAAAACCTTTCCACCAACTCCAAAAGTCAAGAGAAACATGACAAGAAGAAAGCCAAAAACTCAGGAACAAAAAAATGGGAACCTTATTTGCAAAAATCAGAGGATAGTTCAGAGAAGAAGAAGGAGGGAAGCAAGAGCACTTCAAGCTCTACACCTAAACGACCGTGGTCGGAGAAGTGGTGTTCAATTTGTAAGTCACCCTCTCACAATACGAGGGACTGCAAATCGAAGGCTAAGAACCCTCACTTTGCAGCATGTCAAGTGACTTCCAAGGAGGTTGTCACGGAATATGCCAAGGTCAAAAAGGAAGCTCGCCACCAGGAGAGCTCACTCAAGTCCGACAATAGAAAATCTAGGACAGGGAAATGGTGCAACCAATGCAAGTCAAACACGCACAATGCTATTGACTGCAGGGGAAAGTCAGGAGACACTCAATTCGTCGTGTGCTCAGGGAAACCTAAGGTGGAGCCCACCGAACAGGTCGAGGCCGAGGAAGAGACTCCAGACCAGGAAAAACCACCTGTAGTGGAATTGGTAGAGGTTAACGGTCGTCAAGTGGAGTGTTTATACGACACAGGACTGGACGGGGAGGCCGTGATTTCTGCGGATCTGGTACATCCAGAACAATTCACAGGTGAAACCTTGGATATACAGCCTGCACAGAAGAGTGCTGTAACCATGAAGTTGCCCATTGCTAATGTGGAGATTCGGTCAAGGTACGTCACCGGCACCATCAAGGCCGCTGTATTGACCGATCCCATTTTTCCAGTCATCCTAGGTTGCCGGTATGTCTTTCTGGGAATGCCCAGGGAGCCAATCCATATGGGAGCAATGCAGACTCGCTCTCAGACGAAAACGGAAGAGGCAGACGCAATTGTGACTAACCCAATGCCGGGGGAGCTACGAACTGTCCAGAGTGAGGATGATACTTTACGTCCTTGCTACAAAAAGCTGCAGAAAAGTGCTGATCCACCAGGACGGGGGCAGTACTACATGAAGAATAGGATACTCTACAGGAGAGCAGGAAGGGGAGACAACCTATACGGTCAGTTGGTCGTCCCGAAAGCTCATCGGTCCCAGATTCTTCATATGGGGCATACCATCTCCTTTAGTGGACACATGGGTATTGCCGCCACCATGCAGCGGATTTCCTGCCACTACTATTGGCCGGGAATGACAGATGATGTGCGTCGGTATGTGAAGTCATGCCCTGAGTGCCAGAGGGTGGCACCGAAACACTGGACAGCACCGGTGATGTTGGGTGAGATGCCCATCATGAACTCTCCTTTCGAGAGGGTAGCCATCGATATCGTGGGTCCACTTCCCAGGACTAGGAAGAGGAACATGTATATACTTACAATGGTGGATTGCTGTACAATGTGGGGTGAGGCTATACCGTTGACCACGATTGACTCGAAAAGAGTGGCGGACGCACTGATGGAGGCCTTTACCAGATTAGGCTTTCCGGATCAAATTCTGACGGACAATGGATCTCAGTTTTGTGGAAAACTCATGGAGGAGGTATTTAGGGTGTTTCACTCTAACCACATACATACCAGCCCTTACCACCCTCAAGCCAATGGACAAGTAGAGCGTTTCAACGGCACGTTGATGACAATGCTCAGGAAATTAGCGCAGGAAAAACCTGATAGGTGGGATGAATATATCCCAGCAGCACTCTTTGCCTATCGGGAAGTTCCTCATGGCTCAACAGGACTACCACCCGCTACGTTGCTGTTTGGTCGTCCAATCAAAGGACCGTTGGAAGCCATGTTGAGGAGTTGGACTGAAGAGGGGACGTCAGAAGAAGTGATCTCATCCTATCAATACGTGGAGGAACTGAAAGAAAAACTCCACAAGGGATGGACTCTGGCTAATCAAAACTTGAAAAAGGCCAGGAAAAGACATGCGGCTTACTACAACCGTAGGTCTAAAGAAAGATCTCTAGAGGTGGGAGATAAAGTCTTGTTGCTACTCCCAACGGGAAACAACAAACTGGAGATAGGTTGGCAAGGACCATTTCCCGTGGAAAGGGTAATATCCAGAACCAACTATCAGATCCGGATCCGGGGAAAGTCGAAGATTTTCCATATCAATCTCTTGCGGAAATACGAAGAGAGACCAGGAGACAAGACAGCTCACCTCATGGCAATGGCAGTTGCAGTGGAGACAGAAGTGGGAACCAGCGAGGGCAGGGAATATCCCTTGGAACACCAGGAAACCTATAGGGATGTGCAAGTGAACCCTGATCTGACCTCCCAGGAGAGGGAAAGGATAACCCAGGTTCTCAAGTCTCATAAGGAGATACTGACTGATAAACCAGGACGAACGAGGTTGGTGGAGTTCGAGATGACTTTGACCACACAGGAACCTGTTCGCCAAAAGGTGTACCCAGTGCCATTCTCTAAAGAAAAGGCCCTGGAGGAGGAAATAAAAAAACTGCTGGAGGATGACGTGATTGCACCATCCACATCCCCATACAATGCGGGGGTAGTTTTGTTACGCAAACCAAGTGGAGAACACAGGTTGTGTATAGATTACCGACTTCTGAACAGTCATACACAGTTTCAGGTGGAACCTTTGCCGAATCCAACTCAGTTATTCGCTAGGCTCCATAAGGCTCGGTACTTTTCAAAGGTGGATCTGAGTCGGGGGTACTATCAGATACCAGTCAAACCGGAGATTCGACCACTGTTAGCTTTCAGTACACCCAGTGGACACTACGAATTCAAGGTCATGCCCTTTGGACTCAGCAATGCACCCAGTGTGTTTACACGCATGATGAGGACTTTACTAGATCCGTTACAGGATCCGTCCATCATCTCATTCATGGATGATATTCTGATTTCCAGTGACAGCTTGGATGACCACTTACAATCCTTGGAGAGAGTGTTTAATAGACTCAAGGAAGCAGGGCTTACTGCTCGTCCAACCAAGTGCATGATTGGTTATCAGACTCTGGAATTTCTAGGTCACACCATCACTCCAGGACACATTGTCCCAGAAGAGAAGAACCTGGAGAAAATCAGAAATGCACCAAGGCCAAAAACGAAGAAGGATGTGCGATCTTTTCTCTCGTTGTGTGGGTTCTACCACAAATTTATCCCACATTTCACGGAACTGGGAGCTCCGTTGACGGAAACCTTGAAAAAGGGATTACCGGATCAAATCATTTGGACACCAGAATGTGAGAATGCCTATAGTCAGTTAAAGGAGGCCTTGGTCAGCAAACCTGTATTACAGCTCCCTGACCTTTCCAAACCATTTGTGTTGAGAACGGATGCGAGTGCGATTGGAATTGGAGCCGCTTTGTTACAGGAAGGAAAAGACGATGCTTCGGTTTTGAAACCTGTGGCGTACGCAAGTAAGAAACTTCTACAGGCGGAGAGGAATTATTCAACCGTCGAGAGAGAGTGCTTGTCCCTCGTATGGGCAGTGCAAAAATTTCAGCCATATTTGTATGGAGTTAAGTTTCGGGTCCAGTCAGATCATCAGCCCCTGATGTTCCTGGCTACTTCTCGGAAGCTCAACGCACGTTTGATGCGATGGTCGTTGTTACTTCAACCGTATAATTTCACAGTAGAGTACATTCCTGGGAAGGAAAATGTTGGAGCGGATTTCTTGTCAAGACACCCAGCTCCTGAAGAAGAAGAATGAATCATCTGGATTAAACTCACGGTGGAGAAGAGTGAGATGGACTACTCTCTTAAGAGGGGGCCTATGTCACAAAATAAAACCGTGTGTTTAACAGGTTGATTATTATAGAGGATTTTCGGATTAAGCGGACGATCTGCCAGCGACAACTATTTTTACTAACAGAGTAAACACAGTTGTACAGGTTACATCGTGTCAGCCCATAAACACATTTGGTGGTGAGGGAGAAGGATATGGAATGGTTCCGTTTGTCATCTATACTGGCGGACATCAGACGGAAATGGCTGCTGGGATTGTCACCACGGAACAGAAGAGTGACAAGTTTGTCAACATTTGAATGCAGATGGAAGCCGTGAGATCACAGGGGCAGATGTAAAACGGAAGTACCTAGTACGGAAAACAGTGCATCTGTCAATTCTTGGTTTCCGGAACATCAAGATGATTGGCAGCTTGGTATCGAAACTCTTTGTTGGGAGTTTACAGAAACTAGCTGGCTTGTTTTGAGAATCTAGGCAATTACTGACAACTTTGACAGGATTTAAGCCAGGAAAATAGTTCTTGACAGGGGATGATTTGCCACTGTGCCACCTGTGTGTGGGGGAGTAAAGGATAACGTCACGTGGACAACTTTGGTAGTTTGCCATATTAACTCGAGTTGAGATCAACTAGGGTGGACTTGAATAATGCTCTAGACAGAGTGCAGGGCACTGCAGTGTTAGTGGAAATAATATCTACCGTGTGTTAATTAGTGACTTAATTTTACACGTGCCTATATGGCAGATGTAGATATGATTTATAGGACTGCAGTAGTGCCATTTAAGGTATAACTTATTATAATATATTCGTTATAATTACTATAGACTGTGGCCTTGTGAAACTATAGTGTGATGATTAGCACTGTTAGTGGAAACTAGCTAGAGTAGTGAAGTGATACTTGGTTCTGTTAGCTAGAATAGATTAGTGAAGTGTTGATAAGCTTTACTAGTTGAGAATTGAGTAATGAAGGATAATTGGGATCTTCCCGTAGGTGTCCCTGGTGGGCGGGGTTCCGCATTCTGTTTGCTGATATTTTTTCTTTGTCATAGCCTGATTCGACTCTAGGTGGGTAGCTAATCTGCTCTGTGACTAAGTCTAGTTAGCTAAAGATCATTAAGCAAGGTGATAGGCTTACACTCAGCCGAAGGGATCAGTGACTAGTACTATCACCAGATGTGTTGTTTCTATCCTAGGTTCCCTACCAGATCCAAGGAAACTCTACAAAGTTTGGGAAAGAATTAAAAAACCCATTCTGAAGAACACCAGTTCAAGAGTCAATAAAGTTGCATACAGAAACGTAACTTAAGCTAGGAGGAAGTTGATTCACCAAAGATAGTGATGATTACTGATGCACCACCAGCATCCGACAGTAGTAACGAACCGAGAACCAGCTAATAGTACCTAGTGTTAGTACAGTAACAATTAACATTAGTAATTAGCACTTATGAACTGAGTGGTTCGATGTGCAACAAGGATGATCTGTCGACTAACTAACTAACTAACTAACTGCGTACACACTGCAAAAGACTTGTGCAGTTTGTTTAGGAACATTAGGAACGGACATTGTGTAGAGTGCAACCGGTCCCTGATTAACTCTTAATACCACCGGTGTCTATTTCGGATGTTCATGAAATTGGATTACCAGAGGTCTACAGAGGGAAAAGCATTATCCGGCAAGATGGTTCCGGCAACGGGTGAGACGTACTTGTTCTGACGTAACGTGCTGTGGTCTATCTTTGCTGTGATCAGCTGACTGGGTTGCTGTCTGAGAGTCAGAGTCTACACACTTTATAGAACACGTCACACATTTTCTTCGCATACACGTCTCATACACGTTACACTTTTATTTTAATAAATTAATCTGTATTAATTTCTAGAAGCAAGAGTTGTTGAGTATGTTGCGTTGGGGAAGTATGAGAAGGGGGCATAGTACGACAGTGTGAGAGTGATAGGAAAAGGTGTCCATAGGCTGATGGAGTGTGTTGGACGGAAGCTGGTGGATTCTCCAGAATATTGAGGGGGAAAAAAAATAATATTATAATGTGGGTGTCGGATCTCCTCACTCCAGGGACGACACTTTAAAGGAGGACACGACAGAAGATAACATCAAGAGATGGACGAACATCAGTCTGACAGAATGTACAGTCAGAGCGAGAGAC